>CAEGAD010067375.1:0-15680 GCA_903067055.1 Poeciliopsis paucimaculata
TAATGGCTTATGACAGATACGTGGCTATATGTCGTCCTCTAGTGTACCACTCTATGATGAATACAAAAAGGGTTGGTATTTATGTATTTTTTGCTTGGATTATTCCATTTTTTCTCATGTTTATCAGCACAGGCACGACAGTAACCTCAAGGTTCTGTGGATCCCACATACCAAAGATCTATTGCATCAACTTGTTGATTTCTAAACTGGCTTGTTCTGCCTCAATAGCTCAGGTTGTTTTTCCAGCTTTTAATTACACGTTTTATTTTGGCCATGCAGTTTTTATTGTTTGGACTTATGTTTTTCTCATCAAATCCTGCAAAGCGTCTAAAGAGAACAAACATAAATTCATGCAGACGTGTTTGCCACATTTGCTCACTTTGATGATTTTTAGTGTATCTGTGTTGTTTGATTTGCTGTACGTGCGATTTGGCTCAAAGGAGTTGTCGGAAAACGTGCAGAATTTCATGGCAATGGAGTTTCTTGTCATTCCCCCTATTATCAACCCCGTGATCTACGGGTTGAGACTGACACAGTTACGAAAAAGAATTGCACATTTCTTATGCTGCACAGGTTCAGTGTGTAGATTAAAGGCATAAACAAGTCAAGTAAGTTTAGTAAGACTAATGTTTTACTTAGTGAATAAAGCCACTAAAATAAATACAATTTTCAAGAATATTATGATTTACTGAGTCTCACTGTTTGTATTTGAATCCATGCTTTTACAAACCTGAATAGAAAACAACTTTTTTTTTTTCTTAACTTATCTCTTGTTAAACTGAGATTACCACAGCTGAACCCCAGATTAATGACAGCATTTTTTTTTTTAATATTTCCACAAAATCTATGTTAATAGACATTTTGGGATTGTGGCTATTCCCTCTAACAGGAACTGTAACATAATTAAACCTGTAACTCGAGTCACATTTTTAAATGATCTTGCTTAATTAAACCTTTTCAGTTGTGTAAACGAATCCTTGTGACGGAGACTCTTAAATCTGGACTTCATTATATTTTTCACACTTTGTAAGTTAATTGGCGCAGTATTAAGGTTTACTAACCATTTAGAAAAGACATTTACTAAAGCAAATGTGTTACTTTTGTTTTTCTTATATCTGTTAACAAGCTTTACACATTTCTATTTTATTTTCTTATTATGATAAATTATGATGATTTTTCACGAGTCTGATTTTTTTTTGGTCAACTCCAAGAAATAAAACTTGGCAACAAAACTGCAAAAAAAAGCAGATTAAAGAGGATCTATTGCACAAAATTTACATTTTGCACCAGACATTTTTGGTAAAAGGTTAATGCTTTTGGTGCCTGGAAAATGAGCTGTTTGAAAAACCTACCAATTGTTAAGTCCCAATGGACATAATTGCACTGTTAACAGAGCAACCCAAGTGGAGCTCTAGCACATTTGGTCAGATGGCTTTAACGCTTTATAATGGCTGCTTGAAAAGACAAGTGCTTTGTTGTTGACTTACTCTTCAGAAACCACCTGCTGCATTCTTGTTGGTTGTGAAGGAGGTTCCACTTCTGCTTTTCAAAGATGTACGTTTGAATAATTGTACAGCTATTTGCAGCCATTTTCACATGCGAGTGTAAAGCTTGTGTCGGGGGCCGGAAGCAGCTCATTTGGATTTAAAGTGACAAAAGGCCCAAAAACAGCTCAAAATCAGACTGATCAGACTAAAATCTCTTTATCTCATAATTATTTTGTGCCAAAAATTCAACGAACATTAGAGTTATCAAGTTTATTTTGATTGAGATGATCAAAACTCTCATAACTGACCAGTACTAATTAGAAATGTGTCATTTAAACAGATAAATAGTTTGTTGCTAAGCCACTAAGGTTGGGGAATATTCAGTCATTGTTTTTCTGGCTCTAATTGGTTCGTTAAGTTTGCAGAAACCAGAGGCTGGAGTCTGAGCGCCGCTCTGTCAGTCAGAGTGGTTATTATTATGTGAAGCGACGGGAGGAGAGCCAGAGAGCAGCGCACGCTGAGCTGCAGCATGTTGTAGTCTTACAGGCTGGACTCTTTGCTCTCTGATTATGGATAATGTTTCTGTTGTAAGAACCTTCACTCTCACAGGAATAAATGAGACTATGGACTACAGAGCTGCAATATTCTCACTCACTTTGGTGTATTACTGTGTGATTTTATTCCTAAACATCTCCCTCATTGTCATTATTGTCTTGGATGAAAACTTGCATGAGCCCATGTATGTCTTACTGTGCTGCGTTTGCATTAACGCGGTTTACGGCACCACCGGTTTCTACCCCAAGTTCCTGTTAGACCTGTTGTCGTTTGTTCAGGAGATTTCCTACGAGTGGTGTCTCTTCCAGGCCTTCGTCATGTACTCGTTCGCCTGCGGTGAGCTGTCCATCCTGGCCGTCATGGCGTACGACAGGTACCTGGCTATCTGCCGGCCGCTGCACTACCACTCGTTGATGACAAAGAGGAGGCTTTCCCAGCTGGTGAGTTTCTCCTGGCTGACGCCGTCCTGCATCTTCTCCGTCAGTATTCTTCTCACTTCCAGGCTGGAGCTGTGCAGGCTGAAGATTAAGAGGCTGTTCTGCGTGAACTGGATCATCGTTCAGCTCGCCTGCCCCCACAGCGACACTCTCTCCAATAACGTCGTTTCGTACGCGACGATTTTCATCTACGTGTCTCACGGCTTTTTTATCATTTGGACTTACATGCACCTCGTCAGAGTGTGTGCAACCTCCAAGGATGACAGGGTGAAGTTCATGCAGACGTGCGTGCCTCATCTGGTCTCTTTGATCACTTTCCTGACGGTGATCGTGTTCGATCTGATGTACATGCGCTTCGGCTCGGCGGATATGCCCCAAAGCCTGCAAAACTTCATCGCCATAGAGTTCCTCCTCTTTCCCCCGATGATGAACCCGCTGATATACGGATTTAAGTTGACCAAAATACGAAACAGAATCCTGAGTTTGGTTTATCTTAGAGGCCAATGAGAACATATTGATTTATTGATTGACAAATTGTGATTGTTTCTTAAGCACCATAACATAGAAAAGGATTCCTGGAACTAAGATACGAATTGATGAATGCAGAATGTAAACATAAGATCAATAAATCCTTATTTATTTATTGCTTTTCTTGTAAATTAGCTGTTTTAATGCCAAATAAAATCGGCCCACATTACATAGTTTATTTCTGTATCTTTTCAGGTTTCCAACACTGTAAAACATTTAAGCCACATTTAGTTGCGACTACTATCTCCTCCTGTTTAAGTCAAATAAATTTAGCCAGTTTTAAATGCTGAACCTAAATGTGAGTTTGTAAAAGAGACACTTACAGCAGTAAGTTGTGTTAACTTTTTATTAATTTGATTAAACCTCCAAGAATTGAATATTCAAGAGTTTTTAGGTTAACATTTAAAAAACTGAAAGAAGAAAAAGACATGAGTGGGAACCATTTCCCAGAATGCTTAGCGGCATGTTTCTGTAGCCTGAGATGGAAATATGTTACATTGATCTGACTCTTGTATTTTATTAAGGCAAAAGTTTATTTTAATGTCCTGCTCACACTAAATGTTTTTGAGCTGAATTCATTGTTATGTTTAATAAAATTCATTATCAGATCAGAAATTTTATATGTGCAATTTGAAACAAGAATTTAAATTATTCTAAAGTAAAATAGTTATTTTGACTTGAGTGTGATTGAAAATGACAGAGAAATGTGGCTCTTTAGTTAAAACTCACAATCCAAGATTAACTTAAAAACAATGTTTAGAGAACTCGTCTCTTGTTGTTAAATCAGTTTACTTTCTGACTTAAAGCCAAAAATAATTTTCTTATTGACTTGAGTTGATTTTCAAGTTAAAGCACAAATGTTAAACTTCAAATGTTTTACAGTGTAACTGAACAGTTGCACTGTAACTGTACACAGGGGCCTCCTGCAACGCAGCAATCTGGAAAAGTGTTTCTCATTCTCTCACCTTTTTACACTTAACAAACTGTAATATTTCCTCTAACTGCCTGACAGAAAGCGATTCATAACAGTGAAGTAGAAAACAAAAATCTAAAAGCTGTGGCATTCATTTGTTTTTGCTACTGTTTTTAATACAGTAGCAGCTGCGCTTTGCACATTTTTCTTCAAAATAGACGCTGATTATCTGTGAACAATAATTTTTAGGTCTCAGTTATATTTACAGTAGGTATGGGCCACTGTAACATCTTGTGTTTAGTTGTATTCCTCCTCCCATCAACTCTGACCTGTGAATTTCTTATACTGAGAGCAAACTAGAGCTCAATACGTTAGCAATATGCTGCATTTGAGGTTTTATTTGATCTAGATTTATATTATCATCACATTGCCGTTACTTAAAAGACAGTAAATTCAGGTTATCTTTTAAGTAACAACTAAAAGCAAAACAGACACTAACAACTGTGATTTGTATTTAAAAAGTTTCAAATTGCATCTTTGCACCCATAACCTGAATAAAAACTAAAAATATACAAATATACTATTGAACACTTTGATATTAGGGATTAATAAAGTTTATTCAGTCATCCATATAACCAAGCTTAAGCTTCCTTTCTGACATTTCAAGTTTTATCTTATTTACCAGGTTTGTGTATCATTTCAAAGGCAAATAGTCTGATGAATAATCAATTAAGTTGATCTGGGATTTGATTGAGTTTTTCAGACACGTTTATTCAAACTTCATGCCAAACTTTATTTGGACTTATGACACCAGAAACAAATCATTTCATATGGGCTAAATCCAATATCAGATCATTTCTCTTGGAAATTATATTAACTCTTTGAGGTAATATATTGTGCATATAATTTATTTTATTGTAAATTATGTAGTAAATTCTGTGTTCCTCAAAGTTTCCTTGTTATTATTTGTCATTTTCAGCAAAACGTGTCAACAAATGTAAAAACGTTCCTCAGATTTTATTAAGGTTAATTGTCTGATTATATTTAAATTATAAATTAAGAAAGCTTTAAAAGTTCCCAAATAAACTGTAGGTTTTAATATTAACTTGTATGTAGCTGTGATGGATGGATAAATAACATTTAGCCAATGACATCTGTTATTTTTTGTGATGTCTCTTTAAAATGTTCTTCTTGAGACATTTCTTCAGCTTAAGTTTAGTAAATAAAAATAAATCATGTTTGCACTGATTCTGTCTGGTGGTTATTTATATCATAAACATAAGGGGTTGCTCATCGAAGGCCTACATGATATTAGTGATTCTTGTGATGATGATAAATATTGAGCAGCGTACATTTTACTCCTTGGTTTGGTTTCTCCAGCATCCTGAAAGCCATTTGGTTCATCTGTCAAGCTGCTCGTTGCCTTTGCTTGTGTTTGTTTTTAGAAAATGCAGAGTTTCTCTTTGAAGCTGCATCCTTTATATTGTTGCCTTCAGCACTTTCTTTGTATCTTCGTTTCTTTTCTTCCTTCGTTTGGTTGCCTCTTTGAGTTCTTTTGGTTCTTGTTTGTGATCAGTCATAATTTGTTCGAGTGCTTTATCTTTTCTCTTACAACTTGTCTTCAAAGCTGCTGTCTCCTTCGTTTTTTCATCCAGAACTTTCTTTTCCACTTCAGTCTTTTTACTTGGTAGTTTTTATTAGCTCATCTTTTGCAACACAGTTCGCTCTCTGGCTTCTTATCATCTCATCTTTCTCCCCAAGAACTGTTGTTCTCCTTATTATCCTCCAATAATTTCCTGCAGATTTCTTCTTCTGCTGTCTTTTTTCTTGAAGCATTGATCTGATCATCTTTTTCTCTGGTCAATTTAAAGGTGATTCATTGAACAGATTAGGATTGGTCTATAGTCGATAAAATATGTTTATTACATTTCTTGCACAAAATCATTCTTAGATTATGAGATGCACAATTATATAACTGTACATCTTTGAAAAGCAGAAGTGGAACCTCCTGCATAATCAACAAAGATGCAGGAAGTGGTTTCTGGATGGTCAGTCAACAAAACACTTATCTTTCCCAGCAGCTATTATACAGCAGTAAATCCAGCTGACCAAACGTGCTGGAGCTCTGTCTGGGTTGCTAATGGGTCGGGTTTTCCGGGTATTGCTAGGTAACGGCATAGTGCCTGCTGATTTCTGATGTTATATTTCAGAAGTTTCAGAAAGAAGCTCATTTTCAAAGCACCAAAAAACATTAATCTATTACCAAAAAGAATGGTTGGGTGGTTTATTAAAAACTTTGGCTGTTTTTAGAATTAGTTAAGAACCAAATCGAAGAACCAAAAAGGGCAAAATGTGAATTTTCATTAATAAGCCCCTTTTCACATGAAGATCATTTTCAGACTTTGCCTTCCCAAGCTTTTTTTCAACCAGCTTTTCAGTGGAAGTCAATTATTACTTAATTTTGTGGCTCATAAAGTGGATTCCCTTTGGTAGAGTTTTAACCAGGCCAGTCAAAAAACAGAAGGAGAAGTTGTAAACTATAATGTTGAGTTTCTGGACCCTTGGCTATTGAGAAACCTCTGCTTCCCCAATCACTAAAATCTGACCTATTTAATGCGCCAAACCTGAATAAAAATAGGTAAGTGCAATTGTGTAACTTAAATGTAGAAGTATTAGGTTACCTTTTTCTTAAATAATATATATATATCAAAGAATTATTCAAAATATAATTTTTAAGAAAATTAAGCAGACTTAAGTCAATTTGAGCATTTTGATTGGAGTTAAGACTCCCCAAAGGGGGAATTGGGATTTTTTTTCTGCACCTCTTGACACAACCAAACTCATAAAATAAAATAAAACAAATGAGGCCTACCTTATTTTGATGACAGAAGCCTGTTGTTCCTCCATACTGCGATGCGGTGGACCTCATCCAACTGACAGGCGATAACTTCACAGGTTCCCAGTCAGACTTGTGCCGGACTTATGTGAATTTGTTTATTTATTTTGTAAGACAAATATTTTTGATAAATAATTCCCCGTTGGGTACAAGCTGTGACTCCTCTAAACAGCAAACACCGAAAGCAGGAAAGAGATTTGTTAGCTAGTAGCGACATTTCCGTTAGCCAAGCACCCACGTACACTTGAACGCGAGCCACGTTACGTACGTCCATCCTCATTGGCTGAATCCCCGAGGGGGCGTGGCCAAACGTTTGTCAATCATTCTGCATGCAAGTGGGCATAGAGAAACGGGAGGCACTGATTAAATGAGAATAGCTCTTTTGTCAAGACCCAGGGACTGGTTCTGTTGTAAATTTCACAAAATGTGATTTTTAATTTGTGTTTATTGGGTATTTTAACTGGTTTATTTTAAACACCAGTGAGGGTTTGTCTCTACTTGCTCACTTATACCAGCCACCCCTGTCAGCATGTAACGTTTATCAAATATATTTTTACATATTTGTTAAAACTGTCATTATGTTGTTAGAGTCTATAGACATATAATCTGTGAAAAGACAGACCTCTTCTACCTCCTGCCTGAGCAATTATTGCCATCTGAACAAATGTACTGAACCGGTCAAAAATCAACCAATCAGAGTCAAGGGGAGGGCCTTAGTGCTGCCAATCACTCAGGTATGCAATGCTAAATGTGCCAATACTAGAAAAGGAACTTATTGCAGGAAAACGTCGTATTTTCCATCATTTGAGCCGTAGCATTCATGGCGGGCTCTACTGTTGGATGACGCTGTAGCAAATCATACCATAATGTCACAACATTGTGACAATTTCAGCAGATTTTTTTTATTTTTTATCTATAAAAGTGCTGCAGCTTTAAATGGTGATCAAAACACAAGAAATCAATAAAACGGCAAAAGATACATTTTAGATAGAATCCCTACAAATATGCAAAGAATCCACTAGAAATCAAGTTTCTCTGTTACACAAAGCATGATGACTACAGTGGCAACAGCATCAAGAAACACACAGGCATCTTCCCCAGAAAGCCTCTTTATTCAGATTCAGAGTTAATGCCACAGCAGTTGCATCACCAGTCTGTAAAGAATCCCTGAGTCAGAATGAACTCAATTCGCTGCCTGTGCAGTAAAGCACATCATGCAATAAAAAAGAAATAAAGGAGTGCAGTAAGAAATGATTAATGACTGCTCGGACTGAAAACTGCTGTGGGAGCAAAATTTAACCTCAGTCTCCCCTGGTAGCTGGAGGTGTTCATGTAAGCCTTCTGCTGCTGCCCCTTAGTGGTACATTTGGTTGTAGCCTGAAATGACGGTGCAGACAAAGAGTGAAATGTGGAAAACCATCAAAGCATCGTAATTATTTACATTATGTACATAAAACCCATTGATTTTAGGGAGAAATACTAATAAAAGCACAGCTCTAGTTTCTAAAGGACATTCAGACTTAGCTTATTTACATGTTAATGTGTCACATATTAATTTAGTGAAGTTTGTGGATGTGTCATGAAAAACAAAGGTGAATGAATGTGACAGAACATGGGTGGAGAAGCTGCGCTCCTTTGACCTGCATGGCTGCGTGTTCATGCAGAGAAACTCAGACAAAGCCAAAGAAATCCAAGGAGTAAGAGTTGCTTTGTGATTAAAACCTTTAATAATCTCAGTTGTTTAAATGGAAGAGAACATAAAAATAAAAGCTGTAGAAAAATAACAAAAACTAACCAAACAGCTGATGCAACAGGTGCAACTAACGGGGAGAACTGGAGGTTTTTCAAAGGTCAAGTGTTTATAGCTGGGCTTTAATTTGTTTGAAATTAAAGACCAAAAAAAACAAAACACTTTGGACTTTTTTTTCCTCCCAGAAAACCTAAATTTGTTTTTCAAGACAGACAGAAATTGTTGAAATTTGTATCAGTTCTGGTTACAATAAAAAGAAATATAAGACCCTTTTTAGTGGAGTAAAAAAACCTGAATTAATCACAAAAAGCTGCAAATTTACCAGATAAAAATGTCTTAAATTTTCCAATTTCACATGAGTTAACTTCTAAATATTAATAAAATATAAATACTAATAATAATCAAGCAGCACTAATTTATTAAGGACCTCAATTAAATAAATACCGTTGTCTATAAACATTATTAGATGTGATCGTGATAAAAATTGGTGGAAAACATTAACTGAAATCTGAATGTATCTGTTAAATTTTTTTTTTAATGTTTTCAATATTTGCCGACTGCATGTTTAACAAATAATATTTTTAATACAAATTCAAATTACATTTGTTTTTCACATTGAATTGCATTTTACAAATGACTGAAATAAAGTAGATGAATCTTCCAAACGTATCCATGTATTTATTCATTTGTGCACAAATGAATAAATACAAATTTAGATGATCACATGTATAAATGCTGATTTAGGATCCATTTATTCCTTAAATTGTGTGGTTGGTTTTGGCCCTTGATGCTAATTAAGGCTTGCATGAAATTTGTCCATTTATAGACGACTAGGGAAAGAAGAACTGGACAAAAATAATGATGCTTTGCTTTCAAACTGTGGAAACCTGCGTGCAATTTTATATTCAAGAAATCCAAATCTTCCTATAATGTATTCAACAGTGATTTTTATTCAAACACAACCAAAATGTTTCCTAGAAATCATCTGAAATTATTTAAAGTGGATAACAAAAGAGTTTTCTATATAAAAAACAACTCAGATTTAAAAAAGTGGGTTTGATGCAACAAAAACCAACTTTCTATAAGTCATTTAATCAAATAAAGCAATTTATCTTCTCTTACAGATTGTTTTTTTATTCCTAAACAAAACAAATAATTCCTTTTTTGTCCACTTTGAACATTTAAAGTGATCCCCCCCGCCCCCCCAAAAAATTCCTTCAATTAACATCTTCCTATTAGTCCACGGTTTAAATGATTCAGTCATTTTGCTAATTAACTCTTCCTACTCCACCATGCATTATTGTAATGACAGGAATGAAGGGTGAAGATTTAAAACATAACAAAAGTGGCGTTATGCGTTTCAAAGGGAGGTAAATAAGCAATCCCTTGCCTGAGCAAGCTTGATTTAAGGCAAAGGTTAAAAATACTAATACTGCAGTCTATGCTAACAGCTGTGTGGCTACATGAAGACAGTTGGTGACCTTTGACCCTTGAATCTGCTGCCATTCATGTTCCACTGTGAGCTGCGTTTCGGTGTCGAGGGGGAAGGAGGTCGAAACGGCACGCGTAGGAGGTCGGAGGTCGTCCACCCTACACGTGGGTGAGAAAACGAACACTCCTAAACGTGGAAGTGAGATCCGGTAGGAGAAATGGAGGAAAAACAGGAAGTTTGTGTTTTAAATGAGGGCAGGTTTCCTCGGTTTTCACATTCAGAGTCCTTGCTGCAGCTCAGCAGACACCAGCCCTTCTGAGAGACTAAAGTCAGGATTATAACTTCATATTTCACTCATTTTTTTAAAGAATTTCCAACTGAATTAACGATTAATTTCACTTGAAATAGATTACAATGAAGCAGATAATTAGAGATGCACTGAAACATCACTCTTCAGTGTGGAAGAAAACATAAGTCGTTTACAGAAAGTAGACTTTTTTTTTTTAGCAACATTTGTTTTGAAATGTTGCTAAACTTTTGGAAACCTTTAGCTGGAGGTTGGATGTTGGGTTATGATTGGTAGATCTCTAATTGTCTTTTCACTGAATTATTTCCTATTTTTTTGCATTTAGTTCAATAATTTTAGCCATTTTGTGGTTTAGTTGTAGAAATCTGAGCACTGTGTGAAGCGGGCTTCCAGTGGTTTGTGTGAGCTGGTTAAGGGAAGCCAGGCTGGGCTGAAAGGCACCGATTTCCATCAGAACCAGAGGAACGATGGATCCTGGTGTTGGGAAGAAGCACTGCCGCTGGACAACAGAAATTAATCAGTGTGGATCAGGATGTGTTGCATGAGCTTCAAAGGAATCAGCAGCTGACAGGAAGTGGGCGTGGCTTTTAGAAAATGACCTCAGGCTTATGATTCTTGTTTAACGGACTTAATTGGGAGTTTGGTGGGTTTACAGTACTGCATCCCCCCCCCCCCCCTTTATAACCTGTGATACACTAGAGAGCATCATTCCCACACCTTCTCATCTTCGTCTCTTCCTCTGGTGAAGGCAGGATTTTCTTCTCTTTTTTGTCCCTGGTGTTGGTTTTGTTTTCACAGGTGGGCCTCCGCCCCGCCTGCCGATGGCAGGAGGAGGATGGAGTTGGGCGGGGAGTGAGACGGACGCGGTGGGGACGGGGGGAGGTCACACAGTTTAATCTTTTTTCTTGGCCTCCTGGTTTCCGTAATTGGAGCCTGTTTTCTTCACCTCTGTGACCCCGATGAGACGGTGAATAGCTACTGAGGCTGGCAGAGGACAAAAAGAGAAACAAAAGACAAACCAGGGTAAACCAGGACATCAACGTGAACACAGTTGGATTACATTTTCCTTCCGGTCCAAGCGGCGCCTGTTGAACCTACCGATGACGAGCAAGATGATGAAACCGAGGATGAGGAGCGGGGAGCCGCTGACGACCACGCCACATGCTAATCTGATGAGGGGTGACAACAGGATGGTGGCCCAGAACAGAAAGTTGAGCAGCGTCCACGGGCGGCGCGGGGGGATGATTGTGGGTCCGGGGAACTTTCCTTCCTTCTTGTACTGCTCCTGTAAGGCGTCCTGACACACAGAACAACAAAAACATTGCATTCAACACACAAAAATACACACGTCGACTGAAACATGCATGTCGAAGGTAAAGATCCAGTTGGGTTCCATCTTACTTTCTCCTGGTAGAGCTTGTGCAGCCAGTTGGCACACTCCTGTTCATCATCCGGAATATCATCCACAGAAAACCGCCTGGACGGGAGAATGTCAGCCATTAGAGGGATTAAAGCAAGAAATCGGCAACGACACAGCCAAATTTACAGAACCGTAACTCTGTGACACTTTGCGCTATCTGCAAAATAGTGACGGTTTCTGAAAACCGCTCCAGACTTTTGAGAAACATGTGGTGTGCAGTGTTTGCTGTCAGACACCAGAGGGCGCACTGCTAATTCATTTAAATCCCAGAAAGTAAATGATTTGTCTTTCCCAACAAGGAAATACCAGACACATTCATGCAGTTCTGTCTAATTAACTTTAAATAATCAATAATGTTGCTGTTATAAATGGATTTCATCTTGTGTGTTTTTCATTTAGAAAAATGCCTGACTGATAAAACCATTATTATGAACCCATTAAGACGCTGGAGTCCAGCCAGCTGATAAAGGACACAACTGAATCAATTTCTCATGTTTTATTAAGATGGAGAGCATAAAATGAACTCACTTAACGCGCAGGTCAGCTTTGTATTTTTTGCCGTTGACAATGCCCAGTAGAGTGGGAATCTGATTGTCCTTGAAGTTCAGAGTCACATCATACACAGCGGTGACTGTGAAACAGAGAAAAATGAAGTGAGAAACAAAAACCTGTGGGTTTCGTCACAGTTTGTGATGTCTGTGTTTGCTGATGCTCTGCACCTGTGCCTTTCAGACACTGCATTGTGGTGGTGAATCCTTTGGTTCGGGGTAGAAGGTGATACTTGAGCTTGGGGAGGCCTTTACTCTCCGCCACCTGCATGCTGATTTGGTGTTTCTTCTCCGTGAAGCGGGTTCCTTCACAGTACAGCAGAAACTGTGGAGGTAGAAGCTCAACTTATACACAAAAAACATCAGAATGAAGGGTTTGGGTGTCCTCTTTTCTCTAGTCCCATATAATATGCTTGGTTGAATTACAGATCAAATGCACCTCAGTGAAACAGGCTAAAACAATGTCACCACCCAACCTCACAGGACCACTAAAGCTAACAGAGGGCAAACCAACTTAACTCTGCCCGACTTATCGGGGTAATAATGTCTGATCCGGTCCAAATAAAACTGATGCTTTTAAACATGCTGAGAAAGAGACGGATGCTGAACACAAAGACACAGGAATAGGATTCCTGCAGGCTAAATGTAAGACCTTTTAAGACCCGCGTCACGACAAACGTACAAAAGAACATCACAAATAAATAAATCGCAACAGAAATGAGCCAAAGGCTAAGACGAACATTGTCCTGCCAACTGCTGATAAATTTGCCAGTGGTGGATTTAAGAAAAAGCTACCACGGACATGTTAGCAGCTAGGTAGCTGTAGCTAATTTAAACTTTCACCTGACAGAAAAGTCCTGTGAAAAAACCCCCGCTACTAACGTAAGAGACCAAACAGTAAAACAACATTAAAGACCTGTGATTCAGACGTTATGCTAAGCTAAGGCTAACTAACAAAAGTAAGACCATTTAAAACTTTAACTTGAGACGTATTTAAGACTTTTTAAGGATGTGAGGACAGCCTGAAGGAAATAATCTACTGCTGTGTTTTTATTCAAATCTACTGCAGTTTTGCACTTTAAAAACCCATTCAAACATAATAACAGGAAAAAAAACTATTGGGACAATGTTAACTTTAGTTGGTTCTCTCAAGTTTTTTGAGGTATTAATAAAAAGTCGTGTGGAAAATGTTATTTCCGTTGTTTGTTAATGTTGAAATAAAACCAGTAAGAATCTCCTTGATATTTTGATCGTCTCCATTTGGACAGCGATTGTTAAAGAGATGCTCCCACTGATATGATTGAAAAGCTGCCATTTTGAAAAATACTGCAAAGATTTGACAAAGTAGTTTCACCTGGACTTGGATTTTTTGTTTTATTAAATCTTTTTCTACCTGGCACTTTTGCCCATTTTCACTGTCTAAGTTGAAAGATTTAAGTTTTGAATCAGTTTAGGTTACAGAAACTTTGTGATTAATTTGAATGATCAATTATATTGAATTATTTACTTATTTTGGAAACGTAAACCATCTTCTAGATTGATGGAAACTTATGGCGCACCCTGTAGATCTAAAATGAACAACCACCCATCCCAGTTCAACATGCCACCACAGCACTCACCCACATATATTCAGGATAATCTTTGAGCCTGTCCAGGCCTGCGAAAACCGTTTCTCTGTCCTCCTCCCACTTTCTTTTGCAGAAAACGATTTCTAGAAAGTACCAGGTCCAGCCGATCAGAGGGACTTTCAGTAGCTCGTGTTTGGCCAGCACTTTTGAACTCTAGAGGCAGGAAAGAAACTTTTACAGTTAGAACGATGTCAAAATAAAAACCTGAGCTTCCTGCCAATGTGTGTAGACACAGTTTGGAGCTTCACTGACCCCTAAGACCCCATATCTTTCACACATGGTCCAGCCACACAGAAAGTCAATTTCAAAGTTGTGGTTGAGGATGATGATGACATGCTCCTTGCCGAACTTGTCCACCGTAGCCTGGTCGGTGTATAGGGTGCATTCTGTGCCCGACCACCACTCCAGCATCATCACCAGCTCTAAAAAATAAACACAAACAAATGACAGAATTCAGCGAACTTCAAGATAAAATGTAAAACATGCTGAATCTGTTCCAGCGTTTAAGGTCAATGTTTCAAAAATATCTGTCGAGGGTTAGCGTTAGCAGCCGAGTCACACAGTCTGTTGTGGAAGTAGGTGAAAGTTCAGCATCGTGGTCTCTGCTCTGTCACATGTACAGTAAATAAAGAAACTCTGCTGCTCCCTTTATAAACAGAGCCTCACACTCTATCACATTAATGTAGTTTATTCATCCGACATAAGATTACATGTAATTGTGAAGTACAGTGCAAGATGAATTGAGCAGAAACATAAAGTAGAAGTGGTGCAACCTGCTTTTTCACTTCCGATAGTCATTTTCTTTCTGTATAATGGCCAATTCATGTTGCAATAATTATATATATAAAAAATACGCAAAAAACTAAGGGACAAACTATCAAGGACAATAAAGTGTGCCAAAAAAGATGTCAAATCTAAATCGATACATGATAGGAAGAGTACAGCAGGCTATATCATCGACAACCAACGTTAATTACTAACATCGGTAATATATGGAACAAAAAAACCAGAGAATTTAAAAACACAAACTGTTTTACACCCAGCTGTTGTGTGAAGGCCTCAGAGGTTTGTTGGAGAACATCAGACAACAAATAACATCATAAAAACCCAGAAACACAGCAGACATGTCTGCGGTAAAGTTATAGAGCAGTTGGAACTTTGCTTGGGTTGCTAGGAGACGGGCAGTGGTTGCTAGGTAACGGCGCAACGTGACTTAACATTCAGGACATGTTATAAAACGGCTCATTTTCCAGACACCACACGGCAAAAACACAAAATCTTACCAACTAATTTTGATGTAGTTTCTAGTGCAAATATCTTAGTACACTTTAAATAAGACAAACTAACTGTTTTAAGTAAATAGTTTCTTAATATTGGCAGATAAATTAACTTGTAAGATGGAAAAAAATGCCTTGCCAGTGAAAACAAGTACTTTTTCATCAATACTAAAGAATCATTTACTTAAAACAATCCTCTGTATTATATAACAGTGACTTGTACATGTGATTATAATCTTTTTTTAATTTCTTCAATTATTAGTATTATTTTTCTATGGGCCTGTTTGTGTTTTAAAAGGTAACGGTAATTTTATTTATACAGCACATTTTCAGCAACAAGGAAATACAAAGTGCTTTTCAGGATTTAAAAGGAAATACAAACAAAATAACAAGCCAAAAAGAAAGCTAATAATGAAGGAAAAGCTAAGAAGAAAAAGCTAATAATGTTTATTTAACAGTAAATAATCTAGATACTCCTATTCAGGGTTGGTAGATAAGTATT
>CAEGAD010067380.1:0-48869 GCA_903067055.1 Poeciliopsis paucimaculata
AGTGTGTGAAGGTGAAAGAGTGAGTGTGTAGTGTGTGAAGGTGAAAGGGTGAATGGGTGAGGGTGTGAAGGTGAAAGAGTGAATGGGTGAGGGTGTGAAGGTGAGAGGGTGAAAGGATGAGTGTGTGAAGGTGAAAGAGTGAGTGTGTAGTGTGTGAAGGTGAAAGGGTGAATGGGTGAGGGTGTGAAGGTGAAAGGGTGAATGGATGAGGGTGTGAAGGTGAAAGGGTGAATGGATGAGGGTGTGAAAGTGAATGGGTGAGTGAAGGTGAAGGTGAGAGGGTGAATGGGTGAGGGTGTGAAGGTGAAAGGGTGAATGGGTGAGTGTGTGAAGGTGAAAGGATGAGTGTGTGAAGGTGAAAGAGTGAGTGTAGTGTGTGTGAAGGTGAAAGGGTGAATGTGAAAGGGTGAATGGGTGAGTGTGTGTGAAGGTGAAAGGGTGAGTGTGTGTGAAGGTGAAAGGATGAGTGTGTGAAGGTGAATGGGTGAGTGTGTGTGAAGGTGAAAGGGTGAGTGTGTGTGAAGGTGAAAGGGTGAGTGTGTGAAGGTGAATGGGTGAGTGTGTGTGAAGGTGAATGGGTGAAGGTGACTCTGGTGTAAAGCGCTTTGAATCAAAATGGTTGGAAGGCGCTACATGAGCTCAGTCCATGTATCATTCTGGCTGTTGGGTCAAGAGAAGCGACTGGTTCTGATCCGAACTCTGTATTTCTTATTGACCCGCTTGATTCGGATCTGAATCTGGTTGGTTCTGATCCGAAACCGGTAGCTCTCCTTGACCCGGTTTGTTTTTGGTTCCAGCTGGGTTCTGTCCAAGGCGAAGAAGGATGACGCAGATGAAGAGATCGCAAAGTACGATGGTATGTCCGTTTGTTTCTGGGTCGGGATCAGACCGTCGGTACCGGATGAGACGTTGTCCTCTGATTGGCTGATAGAGATGATGATGACGATGGTGTTTGGGCAGGTAAATGGGCCGTAGAGGAGATGAAGGACACCAAGCTGCCCGGCGATAAAGGTTTGATCCTGAAGTCCAGAGCCAAACATCACGCCATTTCCGCGCCATTGCTGCGACCTTTCACCTTTGATTCTATGCCCCTTGTTATCCAGTAAGACCCGATCAGAACCAGAATCGTTGCTCCGTACTGCCAGAACCCGCTGACAGGTATTTGTGTCCAGGTACGAGGTGAACTTCCAGTCCGGGATCGACTGCGGTGGCGCGTACGTGAAGCTGCTGAGCGAGACGCCCGGCCTGGACCTGGTCAGTATTGGAGTCACTGCTGAAGAGGCGGCGGCGCCGGTCCTAATGGGTTTCAATCTCACTGAGATCTCTGTTCCTGCAGGACCAATTTGTGGACAAGACGGCATACACCATCATGTTTGGACCCGATAAGTGTGGAGAAGATTACAAGCTGCACTTCATCTTCAGGCACAAAAACCCCAAAACCGGGCAGTACGAGGAGAAGCACGCCAAGAAACCCGACGCTGACCTACGGTCCTACTTCACCGACAAGAAGACGCACCTGTACACCCTAGGTACGCCACCTTACACACCCACACACACTCTCACTGCACTTGTGTGGACTTGCTTTGACAGGTCCTTAAAAAGTTTTAAATTCTTAAATGTAAAACTTTATATTCTTGATAATATAGAAATAATCGATATTTTCTTTAACATAGATTAAAGGCTATGTGTCTTTAATCTATATTAAAGGGATACAGATTCTTGTATCTGTATCTTGCATACAAGATTCTGTATGCCTTTAATTCAGAAGCATGCAGATTAATGCCCAAAAATACATAAAATACATAAAAAAACCAAAATGCACACAGACAAGCAATATCTACTGTAAATTCCAGACTATAAGCCACTACATTTTTTCCACGCTTCGAATACTGTGGCCTATACTAAGGTGCAGCTAATGCGTGTTTTTTTTTGTTTTTTTTTATGCCAGTAAAAACATTTAACCTTGTAACAGCAAACCAAGTAGTTCAGAGGTCCATTGAAATTGTACAATAAATTAAGAGCACTTTCACAAATCAAAAACACAATTTCAAAAACCCTCATAAGTAATATCGCATGTTACACGTGGGACACCTGCGGCTTCAAATCCGGTGCAGCCTACTCAAGTACAAAAAGTATTTTCTTTCCAAAATTAGAGCATGCAGTTTTTAATCAGGTGTTCTCTGCATCTGCAGTCCAGAAGTTACGGTATGCACAAACACAGATCTGTACACAAGAATATTGCATTTAAGACGTGTATCCATCTGAAATAAAAATAATGTATTTTTATTTTTTTGTACAGTTTTGTCATGATACGGGTCTTAAATTTAATTCAGAATTTGTGAAATTAAATATTTCACAAGTTCTTAATCCTGAATTTGTAAAATATTCATGTGTGTGTACATGGCAAAATGTCCTCACAATGTTGGAGGTTAAGAGTGAATCCTCACGCGTTAGCTAAACAAGTATACACACCCACAGTTCTGAGAGTGTAACTGTGCTCTGACTCCCCCCAGTGGTGAACGCCGACAACAGCTTTGAGGTTCTGGTGGATCAGACCGTGGTGAACAGCGGCAACCTGCTGAAGGACATGACGCCCCCTGTTAACCCCCCTGCTGAGATTGAGGACCCTGACGACCACAAACCGGAGGACTGGGATGAGAGGCCAAAGATCCAGGACCCCGACGCCGTGAAACCCGAAGACTGGTCAGAATCTGCTGTTGTTTCACCTTTTCCTCTTGTGTGCAGTTACCATGGTTACATTGGCTAAAATTGATTAGTTAAGCAGATTTAGTTAATTTGCTCATCCAGAAGCCTTAAAGCTCATAATTTAGTTTGATAAGCTTTGTTTCTGTGTTTGGACGTTACATGGGTCTTGACAAAATACATAGACAGACTTTATGTTCATTATGAAATTATACATGTGCAGCACAGTATCCTCAGCATAAAACAGATTTTCTGATATGAAAACTTATTCTGGGGGGAAAAAGCTAAGATCCAAGTCCAGATCACTGAGACATACCAGGAAGTAAGATTTATTTTGCATACCAAGAGTGCTGAAGAAAAAAAGTTAATGCAGAAGAGAGTTGATCTAAGCGAAGTCCCACAGGAAGGAATAAGGCTGTTAGCATCAGCTAAGCTAGCCGTGTAAACTAGCATAGCTGCAGAGGAGTGTCTAACAACCTGATGAAGGCTGTTAGCTTCGTTAGCCGTCACTTATAATGTTTCTTCTTAGGGACGAGGACGCTCCTGCTCAGATTCCCGATGAAGACGCAGTGAAACCGGACGGCTGGTTGGACGATGAGGCCGAGTACATCGGAGACCCCGATGCCATAAAACCTGACGACTGGTGAGTCACCATGGCAACCTGAACCGCTGACTTCCTCCCCGTTTGGCAGCCATGACAGTTTCGTCTCCTGCAGGGATGAGGACATGGACGGAGAATGGGAGGCACCTCAGGTCCCCAATCCTGCCTGCGAGAGCGCCCCCGGCTGCGGCCCCTGGAAGCGGCCAATGATTGACAACCCCAGTTACAAGGGCAAGTGGAAGCCCCCCATGGTGGACAACCCCAACTACCAGGTGGGTTCTGATACTCTGAGACGGGCTCGGATCGGTTCCTGTAAGTGGTTGTGACGGTGTTTTAGTGCACCATATTACTGTGAAAAGCTATCAACTATGGATATCAGCATTTTTCAAGATGGCTTCCATGTTTGAGCCTTTTAAACCAGTTAACACCATAAAATGCTCCCCATTTTAATGACATGGATGATTATGTCGCATCATATGTTTTTGGATTTGGGTATCCTGGTCATAGCAATAATATTTAGCACAATCAGAAACTGAGAATGTTGCTGTTAGCGATTCTCACACCAGTCCCCAACTGGATGTGGTGCAAAGATCAGCGCTGGTTCTTATAGTTTTATGTATTTACCAGTTAAGCATTAGCTCCTGCTAATGTTTTTACAGCGTTAGCTTCTGCCAACGCTAAACTGTTAGCGGTGGCCATTTTGAAAAATGTATACCAGGACAAGAAAACACACGGTCAAGAAAATATAAAATTTTTACAGTTCAACATATGTAGGCTATGATCTGACACCAAACACATTTATTTAATTGTTGATTTTAAATAACATTTCCATGGCAGCCATCTTAAAAAAATAGTCACCGATCAGATATTTGCTGATCCAAATACATCTCATTTAACACCAAAAGTCTTAATTTGTGACAGATATTGGCAATTTTATTTCAAAAATACATTTTCCTTGTTGACCATGGCGGCCATCTCTACTTTCATTAATGGTGAACGGTAGTTTTTCAACAAAACTAGTCCCTCAAAACATCTGTGCTAATCTGTGTGTTCTTGTATGTCAGGGGATCTGGAAGCCAAGGAAGATTCCCAACCCGGATTACTTCGAGGACCTGCAGCCGTTCAAGATGACGCCGTTCAGCGCTCTGGGGCTCGAGCTCTGGTCCATGACCTCTGACATCTTCTTCGACAACTTCTTCATCACCAACGACCGCAACACGGCCGAGCGCTGGGCCGCCGACAGCTGGGGGCTGAAGAAGGCAGCAGAGGGCGCTGCTGAGGTGAGTCCATGAAGAACAAATCTGAAACAAAATGTCTGCTGGATGATTTCTTCTCTCGTTGTTCAGATCGACTCATTCACTGACTGACTTAATTCATTTGTTCATGCCCAGAATCTTTAGTTCCTTTTTCTCCATCCTGTTGTTTTAAACTCTGGATGAAGCAGAAATTAATGCGACAGTTGGCCTTAGTTCTGCAGAAACTCTTTGGTTTGTTTTTCTCCTTTAGACCAGAGGAAACAACCCGATGCTGAATCGTTCTGATTCCAGTAAACATCTGACCTGCAGCAAAGCTGTAAAATTATACACACCCGTAAAACTTTATAATCTGCATCACGGTCCAATCACTCACTTCATGTGTTTTATTGGGATTTTAAGTGACGGAGTAACACAACTTTTAAGTGGAGAGAAAATTATTTATGGCTTTCAAGCTGTTTACAGATTTTAAAAATCTGAAAAGTGTGGCATGTTTTTATATCCAGCAGTTCTCAGTAGAACCGACTCTGGCTTCAGATCTCCAGCGGATCAGTTTCCATGTCTCAGATTCTCAGGTGTATTCTGCTCTGACTTTGACTAGGCCATTCAAAACACATGTTGGGATTTTCCCCTTTTCTCCTGTTGGTCACATAAAGTCCTGCAGAGTTTCTGGAAGTTTGAATAAACTGCTTTGTGGGGTTTTGCTGATAAATGCAGAAAGTTCAGGGTCCTTGGGACTGGGCTCTGCTGAGGCATAAAGACAGGAATGTGTGTGAATTAAGTGGATCCATGTTTGGTTCTCAGCCGGGCCTAGCAGCCCAGATGCTAACCGCTGCAGAGGAGCGACCCTGGCTCTGGATCGTCTATGTCCTTACTGTGGCTCTTCCTCTCGTCCTCATCATCGTCTTCTGCTGCACGGGCAAGGTACCACAAACGCACACACACACACACTCACAGAACCTCCAACCTCCTGTGTGATCCTTCACTTCTCTGAAGGATGGAAAGATAAAGTAAAAAAACATTAAAACATAATTTCAAACTGCTGGATTCTTTTTTTCCTCGCTGTGTGTCGGCTACGCTACATGCAGACTCGTTGCCATGGCAATCGACAAACAACGCCACTAATGTTTCAAAAATCACTCAAACATTTCCCACACAAAGAGCAGAACATTCAGTCGGTTACACTTTTATGTTTACAGGCTTGATGCTTATTTGTGATTATTAATAAGTAATTGCTGTGGTAGGTTAGCTACCGCTGCTATAACGGCTAATCTAGCACAGCGGTGGTTGATTAGCTAATCCAAACACCTACTCTACTGATGATCTCTCAGAGTTTGTGTTTAGGTTGCCTTATTTTTTATTCTTTTTATTTTTTTAACTGAACTGAAACACTCAATTCTGCAGCAGATCTATGTTAAGGTTGTCAAAGTCAAGCTAGCATAGCTGACCTACTTCACTCTCCCTTATTGTTTTTCGTAATGTTGACAATTACTAGCAAAGCAAAAACAGTGAAATTAAATCTTTTTCTTTTTATATCAGACGCACATTTAAGATGTAGACAGCTGAAATCAAAGCAAGCCATTGTTAGCGAGCAGCTTTTTTGTGATGTCACAATGTCTGTAGTGACATTCTGATCTGTGATGATGGTGGGTGTCCACAGAGCTCCGGGTCGGCTCAGGACTCGCTGAGTCTCACCAGCTTACAGGAGGAGCTGAAGGGAGCCGGACGCCTCCAGCCGGTGACTCCTCCTCTTCCTCCTAGCCTAGCTTGTTGTTACGTAGCTGTAGTGCTGATGAAGAGCGGCTTCATCAGCTTCATCAGCGGCTCTTCCTGGGGAAAAGTTCATGAATCTGCTTTTCTGCAGGAGAAGAAGACTCCAGCAGCTGAATACAAGAAGACAGATGAACCTCAGCCTGACGTGAAGGAGGAAGAGGAGGAAGAGGATAAGGCTGAGGAGGCAAAGAGCAGTCCAGGTGGGTTAACTCTCTCACTGACCTGGTTCTGGTTGTCCCCAGTTCTGGTTCTGTAACTGTTTGGTTTATTTTCCTCCAGCTGCAGAGGACAAGAGTGATGAAGAAGAGGCTGCTGCTGAGGAAGAGGAGGGAGAGAAGGAGGCCACGACAGAAGAGGTGAGGAAGAACTGCGTTCATGTTGAATGGGTTTTGGTGGTTCTGGTGGTTCTGCTGTGATGAAACCAGGAGGAACCGCTGCATTCAGTCTGAAACTTTCTGATTTAACAGCAGGCCTGATGGAGGTGGATCTGGCCCGCAGCATCACTAATTACAGAGTAACCATCAACCTGGAGCTGTTGCCGGGCAGATTAGCTAAGCTGAGGTCCAGTTTAGCGTCAGGCTTTAATCTGGAAGATGTTTCTGTCTGCTGGTTTGGAGCGAATTCAGCAGGAAACTCAGAATGGGATTTAGTCAACGTGAGGCAGGAATAAACAGGAAGTGGTAAGGCTCAGAGCCACCAGTAGATGGCAGCGTTCAGCTAACCTGTTTCTGCTTCAGCGCATCAATGGTTTTCAGAAAAACAAAGGCTGCCTCAGCCAGTGCAAAAACTTTTTCTTTTTTTACGAAGTTTAGGTTTGTTTTTTAAATTTTTGCTGTTTATCAATGTTTTCCAACTCAATAATTAAAAATGTGCCTAAAGCAAAAACTTTGATGGAAACCCGGCTGACAGTTTCCCTCCTGGGTTCTGGTTCTGAGATTAAAAAATGCTTTGATCCAAGGAAGTGTCTCTCTGTGCAAGAATGTTTTGGAAATGTTTCAGTGATTTGGGGTAAAAACTGTCTGTAAAACTTTTACTTTATTTTCCAGTAAAATATATTGAAATAATTTAAATGGTGATTTTGTTCTGATCCACAGAAAGAAGATGATATTCTGCGGCGATCTCCCAGGAGCAGGAGGCTCAGAAAGGACTGATAGCTCTTAACCCTGACCTCCTGACCTTCCTCCCTCCCCCTCGTCTTCCTCCTCCTCTTCCTCCTTCCTGAGGCCACGAAGCCTGAACGGATCCGGTAAAAGCAGCAAAGCCGACAGAAATTTGATGACAATTCCAGCTCAATCCGGTTTTGGACGTTTTGTTTTAGAGCTTAACTGAGATTCACTAAAACTTCCTGCATCATTCCGACCTGCAGGGGGCGACGTTCTGTCTGCTCCTCCAATCAGCAGCCTGTTGACAGGAAGACGGTCGCCCCGCTGGACTGGGCGGGCGGCTAACCAACCGGCCCACGGATAACCAACTACTAACCGCTAACCGTAGCGCTTCAGTGTTAGCCTGCTAGCTGCCTAATAAAACCAGAGCTTAGCGGCTGGAGGAGGCTTAAACTGGGAACACTCCGACTTTTCTCCATGTCTGTAGTTGCCCTGTCGACGCTAGAGCGCTAACTGTCTGTTAGCTTCTTCCTGAAACACTGTCTGCTGTCGGTGGGTCAGACAGGAAACATCCAGCTCAGCACCACGAAGGCTCCGCCCCCTTTCTATTACACTTTAAATTAACTGCTCAAATAATCATGATAAAATATCATTAATATATCATTCATTTTTAAAAATTTGAAATAAATGCAGCAAAGATTAAATATCAAATTATGTGTGACTCAATTAAATGTTTTATTATTTCATGTTTGTGCTCTGAAGCGCATCATGACTGAACTTACGCTGTCAGTTTTACCCATCAGTGGGCGGGATTGTGGAAGCTGTGACATCTGATTGGCTGCTGCAGACAGCCAAGTAAACAACTTCCCAGCTTGCTCTGACTATCAGCTCGAAATTTAATTGTGGAAATGATTTTAGTAACAATTAAATTGTTTATTTACTTATTACAAACTCTGGTGAGCAACTCCCGGCCCATATGCGTAGTTTGGTCTGAGATATCACTAATACGTTAGCCGCTGTTAGCTAGCAGGCGGGGCTAACGGTGATCCTGCCTGACCACAGTGAGCGCTGCTATATCAGCAGTATTTCAAACCACAGAAGGAGACTGCAGTTTCTCCTCCAGGGTTTGTAGTAAATCCAATTTATTTGTCATGTCCACATGATCGACCTCAGAGTTGTAGTTAACTGGGCAGAAGTTGACTTCCTTCCTGTTTGAAGGAGCCAATCGGATGCCTTAATCCCGCCCACTGCGTTTGTTTATTGATGTGCTTCAGCACAGGAACATGAAATAATTTATTAAATCATAAAATGTAGTTTGTGAAATTAAATCACCCTCATATAATTGAGGCACATATAGTTCTATATTTAATATATAGTTCAAGTTTTATATAGTGTCAGAATCTCAGGTGTCCTGCCAACAACCAGAACGGAGGTGGTGCTAAAGTCTCCATCGTTGCTCCTGAGCGTCCTCTTAATTTCATCATGACGTCACACATAACCTCTGTTTCATCCAGTCACTGCACAGCTTGAAATAAAAATGGAACCAAATAAGAAAAATCCTGACGATCTGTCAGTAACGATAAAGTCTGGCTCTGTAATCGTTCCCTTAAAGCAGGAGGGTCAAACTCCAGTCCTGAAGTCGCTGGCTGTCTGCGGTTTTTAGATGAGCCACAGGTCCAAAACCCTGGAATGAAACGGCTTCATGACCATCAGATCTCCAGAGCCTTAACGAGCTCGTTATCCTGTCCAGGTGCTGCAGCAGAGGCTCATCTGAAGGTCGCAGGACAGCTAGCGGCTCTCCAGGACTGGAGTTTGACATCTGTGCCTTAAGGAATCATTTTCAGCGGAGTTCTGTGAAGTAGCTCTCGGTAGTCAGTATGCAAAGCGTTTCCTCTCTGACTCCCCTTTGTTTTTGCTTAAACTCTGAGGGACAATAGTTTCTGACATTTTTTAACAGGTTTTTTGTAGAAGTTTAAATATTTTGAAGTCCCAGAGGTCCTCCCCAGTCTTCAGGCTTATATAGAAATCATGGAGCAAATGTCTAAAAATGATTTAATTTCACTGTTTTTGTCGAACTTCTGTTTTTGTGTTTAGAATATGTTGTTTTCTTGTTAAAAGATGTAAAAATCAGGATTTTCTAGAGGTTGATCGTATGAGGAGGATTCACAGCCAAACAGTTTCCCGCTGGGGGTTTCTCAAGTCCCGGTGGGCGGCCTGGTTTGTGAACGCCCGCTGGGATTGGCCGGTCCGTGGGTTGATCTGGACGATGAGTTTGGGGGCTGACGTCGCTCTCACTGAGCTGAACACTGTATCTGCTGCGTTTTACTTCCTCTGGCGGTGCAGAGCGACCGGCAGCAGAAGCCCGGCTGTGAATGAAACACTGATGAGGGGCCTGATGTCGGTGAAGCAAATGTTTGTTTTGATGAATAAAAATGGCTGAATGGAAACAGACCCAACGGCTGCAGTTTGTTTATTCAGAGCTGGAAAGAGTACGAAAGTTATCGAGTAAAAGTCTCGTTAATTTGATAAGTAGTGGAGGGCCAGTATCACCAATACTGATACCTATTCTGACATATATATATATATATATATGAATATATATTTGTCTTTTTGTTTTAATTACTTAGTTACAATCTAAGATACATTTTTGACTAAGTTTATGGGTATTGACAAAATATTTAAGTTATTTGTGTGCATGGCTTCCTTAAAGTTTAAAAAAATTATTTAACAGTAAATGAGAAGCTATGATACAAAAATAATAAAATTTCAAGACTGAATTTGAAACTAAAGTATTGATCTGATACTAACATCAAGTTGGTATCAATATTATCAATATTTTTGGCTCAATTCATCCTCCAATTGATACATTTTTACTTAAATACAAATAGCTATCAGTGTAGCATTTTCTCAAATGTAAATAATTACAATTCATTTTAAAAATTGTTTCTGAACAGAAGAAAGTTATGCATTCATATAGGAAAAATAATATTGTTCTCAAACTGTTTTTAAACAAGCACATTTATAAATAAAAATGAATATTTGGGAATTGTATATAATTTTAATAAAATAAATAACCAGGATTATTCCATAGTGACATTTTCTGTTTTAATATTTCAAAAATCTTCCAAAACCAATGAGATTTCTGCTAATTCAAGTCTGACAAGTCAATTTAATTTAAAATCCACGCGCTGGTTGCAGATCAGTTGCGCTCCAATTGGCTCTGCTGTTCGTCTCACGTCGACAGGCAATACTCGCCCCTGATTGGTTACTCTGAGCTGTCCGTCAGCGGTGAGGCGATGTCCGCTTTTGATTGGCTGTTTCGGCTGTCCGTCAGCGGTGAGGCGGGAGCAGGAACATTCCTCACTGATGGAAGAAAAGAGAAAGTTTCCAAGATGGCCGGAGAGAGCTGCCTGTTCGCAGGGAAACAATAGAAGGAGGGAGGAGGGACGCGGTTAGCCTGAACTGTGGCTCGCTCTGAACCGCTCACTCCCCGACTCGGGCTCGGTCAAAGAGAAGGAGGAATATCCACTGCGGTGATTCGAAGTCACTTAAAGTATGAGGATTTATTTAAATGTTTCAGGCCCGTCGACCCGTAACACAGCGGCTAACGGCTACAGGGAGGCGGAGGATCAGCTGCTGTTCGCCGGACAGATGCTGTAGGGAGAGCGGACTGCTACATTTTCACAGTAAGTGTGATAAACCTTACATTTCAAAATGCAGTATTTATAAGTGAAAGCCGTAGATTTAATCGTTCTGTAAAATTATTGTTTTAGAAGTTATAAGTTTGATTCACAGTTAGCTCACCATGTATGACGAAGTTGGCTTCCGGTTGCTAGATTGAATAAAAGGCTAGTTCACAGTTTTAAAGGAATCTGCTGTACTTTTAGTTACATTTAATTTAGAATTAACACTACATTTAAAGGCCAAGCCTGAATAAAGCCTGACTACATTCATTAAAAAAATAGATTATGTAGTTTATTAAACGTTTCTGATGTTTATAAAAGAATAATATGCTATTTGAAGCTGTTTAAATCATATTACATTGGATCCTGCTTTAAAGCCACTGTCTTTTAAGTCTTGAAGTGGTTTAGTATGGACTAAATTATTTTACACTGAAAGACATTTCACCTTAAAACTATGTTTGTGATTCATCAAGATTTGTTTTATTTGGGTGAGTTTACACAGTTGAATAAAATTTTCTTTAAATAGTTTTAAACTTTTGTTTTAAAACTATTTGTGGTAATTCAGACCAGATCCGGTCACTGGATGTTCTGGATTTGGAGCTGTAATCTATTAAGATGATCAAAGAATCCCTAAAAACTGTGAAGTAGTCCTTTTCCCCGAATCGGAAGCCAACTTCAGCCGCCTAGCTCCTATTCGCTAACCAAAGCTAACTCCCGACTCAAAATAAAAGTTTGGGCTAAGTTGGAGAGCAGTAATGCCGCTAGCAGCGGGTGGAAAACCACCTCCAACACAGAACCCGGCGTCCGGGCCGAGGCTGCTGGTTCCTGGGTCTCTAAGACACCGAGTTTGTGTGAGTTTTCCGAATATTTGGCTCTGATTTGGAGTGCAGGAATGTGCTAAGTTTCAGTAGCTGGTCGGGAGTTAGTTTGGTGTTTGTTTTGGAGATGTTTTTATCCAGAAAGCAGCAGGTTTTAAATACCATTACAGCGACTGTGGCTCCAGTAGCTCAGCCAGTTAAATGAGCTGATGTTTAGCAACTGAAATGAGGAGGCTGAACGGTATTTTACCCAGAAACCTTACTTTTCCTCTCCGGCAGTGAGTGCCGCTGCGACTGAAGGCCGTTAGAGACAAAGGTCGCCTCCATGGAGCCAGCACAGGAGTCTTTGTAAAGGGCCAGGGGGGTGTATAGACGCCCAGAGTGACAGAGAGCCAAAATCTTCATTTTATGGACGAAACCTGAGGCGGGAGTTCACTGCAGGTCTTTATTGATGATGGCGGATTTTGTTACACCGCGACACAGCGCGGTGATGGAGCGGCTCCGCCGGAGGATCGAGCTCTTCCGGCAGCATCACAACAACTGCGAAACCCGCTACGACGGCGCCACGCCGGAGCGGCTGGAGCTGGACCGGCAGCACACCATCAGCCTGCACCAGCGGCTGCTGCAGAACAAGGCCAAGCGGGCCAGCAAGCACCGGCAGCCACAGCCCAGCGCGGAGCAGGACGCCCCGCGGGCGCCGGGCGGCGGCGCGGAGGGCGGCGGGACGGCGGCGGAGCAGAGCCGGAACACAACCCGGCAGGTGGTGAGTCCGATCCTCACACTGCAGGGGGAGGTAATCACACCCCCAGAGAGCTGGGCCAGAGAGCTGGGCCAGAGCCCCGTCCTGGGTCCTGAAAATCTGGGGTTAAAAGTCAGAGGAGGTCTTACTGGGAGGGGACTGGTTTCTACTGGTAACATCACAGGAAACTGGACCACTCTGACATCACACCATGCTGGCTTTGATTATTGTCAGGTGCTGGATTATCAATCAATCAATCAATCAAGACAATTTAAAGAGCATAAAAACATCATACAGTCACCAATTTGAGAAACCAGAAACAAACGTTACGCCATGTTGGTCAGGGCTCCTTTTACTTTGAACCAGAAGCAGCTCCTAGCAACTGCATTTTATTCTAAGTCACATGTGTCAAACTCAAGGCCTGGGGGCCAAATCTGGTCCGCCACAGCTTTTTATGTGGCCTGCTATTCTCCAGATTACATCAATAAGTCCCTGCAGTTTTTTTTTTTCTTTTAAATCTGCAAAATTCACACAAAATCAACAGATCGCCACATTTTTTTCTGATTTTACTGCAAATTTCTTTCAAAATTGATCAATGACATTGGGTTTTTGATAAATTTGATAAGGTGATTAATAAAAAGTTACATTAATGCAAATATCGTACAAATCCATACAAATATTTATAAATTACACTTGTAGCGCTGCCCAAGATGCTCAGAAAATACAATTAATGTCATAGTGTAAGTCAGACAGGAAGTCAGCTCTTTTGAATTGAAGGTTACATATTTTGGCCGTTTATATTCATATTTGATCGAACTCCGTCTAGGGATTTTGATCAGTCGACTTCAAACTTGGTCAGATTGTGCATAAGGCATGGCCGATTAAAGGTTATCAAAACGGTGAGTTTTTGAACATGCTGAAGGGCTGTTACCAGGGGTCAAAGTTCGCCAACCCACCATGAAAAACAAAACCGTTGCATCATCTACACAAAAATTCACAGATGCACCAAACTTTCAGTGATTGATCATCACCGGGTGTCCTATAATACCCAATGGTTGAATGATGACATCACTTAATGCCTGAGAACAGGAAGTGTCATGTTTTACTCTGAAGGGTCGCTATCTGACCCGTTTGAGCTAATCAACATGAAACTGTGTCCAGAGACAGAAGACACGTTGGAGTGTTGTGGATTCCAAGCCTGACCAGTTTCGACGGTAGCGTGGCGAAGTCCTGTAACGCTGTTTCTATATGTTTGGCTCGAAACCACAGTTGCGAGCCGAGCTGCTCCAAATTCACTAGGATGGACCTTATCCAGTCAATCAATCCTTATTCTGAACAGGAATCTATAACAGTCATTGGAGGACGTGGCATAATTTCTCTACAGCGCCGCCTAGAATATTTTAAATGATCAGTTCCAAGACATGGTAAAACCCAGAATTATGAAACTTGGCTCACATATGTATCTTGTCAGGACGTACAAAAAAGTCCCTAGGAGCCATGGTCCAAACCCAACAGGAAGTCGGCCATTTTGGATCAAATTCACAATTTCCTCTTTTTTTATGCACATCGTATCTGATCTAACTCTTCCTCAACAGCTATTGAGATACAGACTTCAGAATCACTCAGGAGAGTGTTCAGGCATTGAAGGTCAAAAGTTATCACAGGATTTTTTTGTACATCAAAGCTTGTGGGCGTGGCTAAGTGTCAAACTTTGACTATTCTCTATGAAACATCAAGGTTTAATAAGTTCCACATGAAAGGTCGTCACCGGGTGTCCTATAATACCCAATGGTTGAATGATGACGTCACTTAATGCCTGAGAACAGGAAGTGTCATGTTTTACTCTGAAGGGTCGCTATCTGTTCAGAGTAAAACAGACACTCTGTTTTACTACAGGACTGGTTTGTAGTAAGTCTCACTACAAACCAGTCCTGATCACATTGTCATGGTCAGTTGATGACATCACCTTAGCCCCGCCCACTTCTGACAGAAAGTCACCTGTTTTTTCTACCGTATGTCTTAATTTTACTTTATGATTCATATGGTTTTAATCCTGTGCCAGCTGACATGATGATGAACTCTGTCGATGCTGGCTGAACCGTGTTCAGGCGTGGCCAAATGGCGAATATCAGTCCCTCGCCATGCGCATACAATTGTCTCTATATCACACATGGATCATCCGATTGGCATCAAACTGGATATGTGTGACCTTTGTTCACCTCTAAAGAGCCCAACAGCATTGAAATGTAATTTGACTCCACTGCGCCCCCTGGATATTCCATCAGCTACATCTCCTCAGTTGATCTGCATGAGGTGTTGCGTGTTTCACCACCATCGCTACCTGTGTTAAAAAGGAGTTTGACAAGAAATACAATCCGACATGGCACTGCATTGTTGGCAGGGACTTTGGCATCTATGTGACACACGAAACTAAACATATCACATCTTTTATTAGGTTCAAGCAGCAGTCCTGACATTTTTAGTCCTGGAAATTAAAGACATTTGAACAAAAACTGTTCCTCATTTTAACGCACTAAAAATAAGTTATTTTACAACAAACTTTTTTGAAATAATGGACTTTACATCAACTCCATAACCGGCTTGATTATGGAGTTGATGTAGCTGCTGAAAATACAGTTCAGCTGATATCAACATAAGTCACCAGAAAAAGCTTCAGATACAAATACATTCTCCCAAAACCTGAAACAACATCAGAGCAGCCCATGAAATGCAGAACAGTGCGTCCACCCAGGCCATGTTAACATAATAACTATGTAAATATACATTGTTATATGTTTTCTGGGTTTTTTTTACTAATTGTGTTTTGTGGGTTAGAGCACAAAGATTATATTATTTTTTAACTAAAATGAATGAAAGTGTCATTCATCAGCAGCCACTTTTTAGAAACTGTTTCAGTAATTCGCCAGCAGGGGTCAGTGTTACTCCACCAATGACAAAGAAATTGAGGGAGAAGCAGAGAAATAACTTGCCGGACTTCTGCTTGAACGGTTTCTGACCCCAAAGCAACAGCAGAACGCAGCCGTTCCCCAGCATTGCCGCGTTTACGGCAGTAAAGATGGTCTGATTTGTGGCATTTTGCTCGTTGCCAGGTCCTCATCTCCTCGTCCTCTGACTGGTCGCTCTCAGCCAGAGCAGAAAGTCATTCATTACCAAGATCTAAAGTCCAGTTCAGAAACTGATTGGAATCGATTTATTACTTTGTTTCAGCAGGAGCTGCATATGAAAATGACTCTTTATTTACCAACAAGAAAAAACAACAAAAACAGTCTTACTGAAAATAAGTCATAAAAACTCCAGATAGTTTGAATGTTTTTTATGGAAAACTTCTGTTTATATCTGATAAAAGTCCATGAAGAAAAATATATAAAACTTCAGACATTAACATGGAAAAGCTTTATGTTGCAGTAGAAAAACCACCACAAGAGAAACGCTCATTGATCACTTCCAATACGTTAAAGTAATAACTATGAAGCTTCACATGCTTGTAGCTCAGCAGCCTTCCAGCTCTGGCTCTCAATATGTTCTCATTTTTTTATTGTATTAAATTTATTCTTCACCAGTTTAATAGATAAAAATAAATTATTCATTTATTTGCATTTTTCATAAATGCAGCCTTAAATATTTGTAAGGCTACATTAGTGATAATTTTAGCATTAGATTATTCTGATAATTCAGGAATTGCAAATTTATTATTATTATTATTGATCAGTAGTTTCATCCTAACCACGGTGCTGATGTGTCTCTCCCCTCCCCTGCCTGTTGCTGCAGCTTCATGATGTGGTGAAGAGGAAGCTGGAGGGCGGCGGCTCCCCTCTGAGTAACGGCGTGTGCGACGGCCTGCCGGCCAATAAGAAGGCCTGCCTGGAGAACGGCGCCGGCCCGGACGCCAAGCCGGGCCTGACGGACCGGGCCGCCAACGGGCCGCGCAGAGCCGAGCCGCCGGACCCGGAGCCCGACTTCCACCAGAAGGAGATGAAGCAGGAGCCGGAGGACATCCTGCCCATCATGCCGCCGTCAGTCGCCGGGGGCAACGGGCTCTTCCTGGACCTGAACCTGAACGAGCAGGAGTGGAAGGAGCTCATGGAGGAGCTGAACTGCTCCGTCCCCATCGAGGACATCCAGGACATCCTCAACTACAGCTTCGAGGACCGCAAGGACACGCCGGGGGGCCCCGGGGCCGCCCCCGCCCCGCCGCCCGCCGGCCCCGCCCCCCCGCCGCCCGACCTGTCCAGCGTGAAGGCCGAGTTCTCGCCGGCGCCCGCCGCCTTCGATCCGGACTCCCGCACCGGCTCCCCCCGCCTCAGGGCTGGCTCCGCGGGGGCCCCGCCCCTTCCCGCCGGCTCCCCCGCCGCCTCCCCGGCCCCGCCCCCGCGCTCGCTGCAGCTGCTGCCCCCCCAGAAGGACCTGTCCCCCGCCCAGCAGCTGCAGCAGCTGGCCGCCCAGCAGAGGGCGCAGCACAACCAGGGCAAGATGCACAAACCGGCGCTGGGGGCCAAGTTCCCCGGCCAGGGGCCCCACGGCGCCCCCGCCTGGACGCAGATGGCCAACAGCTCCCCGAGCCCCGCACTCTACCCCTCTGACTTTGCCCCCGCCGCCCAGAAGCAGTTGCTGCTGCCCGCCCCGCCCAACAAGGGCTCCCCGAAGGCGGGGGCCGGCGGCTACCTGCCGGGGCCCGCCGGGGCCCCCGCCATGCTGCCGCACCTGTCCTCCGGGCCCCCGCTGAGCCACCCGGCCGCACAGAGCCCCGCCGCCGTCCTCAACTACAAGAACACCATCCCCCTGTCGCACTACGAGGCCGGCCCCGGGGGGCCCGGGCCCCTGAGGGCCCCCGGCGGCCAGGGCCAGGACAAGGCGGCCCTGCTGAGCCTGCTGAGGCAGCAGAAGCAGAGCAGCATGAGCTTCAGGCCGCACCTCACACACCCACAGGTAGGACACACCTCCACATGCTGCCCAACGCGCGGCGCCGGGCCGGCTGCTGCACGCACAGCGACTCTCTCCGGCCGCCGTGGGCCATTAAAGAGCTTCACCAGGTGGTGGGCGGGGCCGGAGATCTGTTTGTTTTTTAAAGGTTTTATTAGATCGGTAATTGACAGGAAAGTGGGTAATGAGAGAGGCCAAAGGTCGCCATGCCGGGAATCGAGCTTCCCAGGACGATGGGTTTTAAATGTTTCTGTAGGTCAGAGTGAGGCCCGGCGGCCATCTTGTTTTACAGCTTCTGTTGGGACCGATCCTGGCTGAGGTTCTGTCCGGCCGCAGCAGCAGAGGAGTCTTTTCATTCAGAACCAGCCGGGCCCAGGCCGCTGTAGAGCTGCTCTGTCCTGTAGCGCCACCTTCAGGCCAAAGCTCTGAAGTAGCTCAGGATAAAATGAGCCAGAACCGAGCCGGATGGACCGCTCTCACAGAACTGGGACATGAATCCGTTTTGTTGGAGTTTAAAGATCTTTTCCTCAGATTTTCTCCCAGGGCGGCCATCTTGCTCTCCAAGATGGCCGCCATAATTAGCTTCTGTTTTTGAATTCGGATCAACTGATGACCAGGAACTGGCGAGAATCCTTTGATTTGAGGATAACTGAGTTATTACTGGTCGGTTCTGGTTCTGCTGCAGCGGACCTGAATCCGTCTCCTTTCTGTCGCAGGAGCAGAACTTCTCGGCTCCTCCTCACGTTTCGGGTCCGGCCAACTCCATGACCTCCGGCCCCGGGAGCAACGCTATGGCAGGTAACCATGGCAACGCGGTCTTCCTGAGAGACCCGATGGCGGCACTGAAGCAGCAGCAGTTCATGCAGAGGCAGCTGCTGGCCGAACAGGTAAGACAGCAGGGGGCGCCGCTGGAGGGGTCAAAGGTCATCATTCCACCAGATTACCAAAAGATAAAATAAATTAATTTAAAAAATGTAAGAAATTTGAAATTAATGGAATAAAATTTCATTAAAAAATGGAATAGATAATTTTTTCCAATTGAATAAAAAAATAAAACTATTAAAATGTAAAACTGATTGGCTGCAGGAGAAGCAGCGCCAGGACCAGCAGCTCCAGCGACACCTGACCCGACCGCCGCCCCAGTACCAGGACCAGGCGGGTCCAGCTGCCGGACAGAACCCGTTCCCCCAGCAGAACGTCGCACCGTTCACAGGTAGGGCCGCTCAGCCGGACCGGGCCGGTACCAGCAGAACTCGCAGTAAACATGGAACTGGATGACCAGAACTAGAACCTGTTCTCAGCAGGCCTGGAGATTTTATATTTTATTTTTAAACAGCAAATTAATATAAATACAAGCTGTTAATGTTATCTAGTTCCTCCTGCGCTGCTGCCTTTGTTTGTTTCTGTTTGTTGCGGTTCTGGATCGACGCTCATTTGACTGGGAAATAAAGAATCTGTTGGTTCTGACGCACACGGCAGGAAACACGGCAGCTCAGCGTTTGTTTTAAAGTGGCTCTGATGTATTTCTGTTCCTCCAGTCGGTTGGTTTTGCGCTGCAGGTTCATTAAAAACCAGGTCAGGAGACGGTCTCCGGGTCTGGTAGTTGCAGAATCTGTCCGGTCCTGATTGGTTCCTTGCTGAGCACCCAGAACCGGACCGGCTCTCTGAACCAGAACAGTTTGGATCAGAATTTACTTCCTGATCCTTTTTTAAAAAACTGTAAAATATTTAGATTGATTTTTTTTTTTTTTTTTTTTCCTCAGGTTCCTCTCAGCCAATCAGCAACATGGGCTCCATGGGAAGCCCCGCCCCCGGCGCTCGCAAGTTCCCCCAGAACCAGGGCATGATGGGAATGAGCATGGCGCAGGGGGCGGGGCCCGGCGGCGGCGTGTCCGCGCCCCCCGCAGCCAGTCAGGCCGACATCAGTCTGCCGTCTTGTGGAGGGGGCGGAGCCAGCGTGGACTCGATGTATGGCGGCATGACCCTTCACCCTGGCCAGCAGCGCCAGCCTCTGGGCCCCATGGGCGCCCCCTACAGGCAGCTGCAGCAGCAGCAGCTGCTTAAGCCGCCCGGCGCCGCCTTGCTGAAGCAGCAGCAGCAGCAGCAGCTGGCCGCCACGCGCATGCAGGCGGGCGGGATGGGCGGAGCCATGGCGGGCGCCGCTTGGCAGCAGCAGCCGGCCGGTGCCGCCGCGCTGCACGCCAACGCCTTCGCCGCCAACGCCTTCCACATGCAGCAGCCACGCATCCCCAAGATGGCCGCCGGCTCCGCCTCCTTCGGTGGGCGCACTGTGTCGGGCCTCAACCAGCAAATGATGCAGACTAACATGGCTGCCCAGCAGAGGGCGCCACCAGCCGCTCAGACTCAGCATCAGCCAGCCAATCAGAGCGGGCCGGTGCTGCCGGACCTGGCGGCGTACGGAGCGCCGCAGGCCGGCGGGCGCCAGGCGCTGCCGTGTAACCAAGGTTACCAGGTGAGCCGCGGCGGCGGCCAGCAGCAGCAGCAGCAGCAGCAGCAGCTGTCGTTCGGCTACAACGCGGCGGCAGGAAGCTTCGCCGCCGAGAGCGAGCTGGTCGACTCGCTGCTGAAGGGCCAGAGCACGCAGGAGTGGATGGCCGACCTGGACGAGCTGCTGGCCGGACACACATAGGCCTGGTCCCGACCCGGTTCTGGTTCTGACAGGATGTGGGCGGCGGTTTGTTTACACTCTGTCAGTCGGTTGGTTCTGACCTCTGAACTGTGACCAGCAGTGGAGCGATTCTCCTGGTAGAACCGGACCAGAACCAGAACAAACAGCATTAAAGGTTTAGGTTACATCACTTCCTGTTCTCAAAGCCACACCCCCTTCCGGTTCACGTTTCGGTTTGGAAAAACCAACATGGATGTGAGAGGTGTTCTGATGTCACAGCAGACGAGCCAATCAGAGAGCAGAACCAGCCAGACTACGTTTCTGCTCTCTGATTGGTTCATCCTGGTAGCCAATCAGAATGATTGCAGGTCCAATGTTTGTTGGTTCTGATTGCAGAGCAGAACTCGTTCATTTGCCTTCCCATCGATTAGTTATTGGGTCTGAATCAGTTTCATGACGTATTTATTGATCCCTGCTTATGACACCATCCACTCATCAGAACCATCCAGAACCCGACCCGGGTCTTTCACCAGGCGCCCCAGAAGTTTGATCCACTTCCTGTCCAATGCCAGCTCCTGACATCATCACCGCGCTACCAGAGATCCAGGACCGTTCCCAGGACGACTTCCTGTTCCTGAATGTTGGTGCTTCCTGGTTCTGCCAGGCATGTAAATCTGATGAAGAGTACTACTGAACCACTGGACTGCCCTCCGCCCTGTGGCGGCCATCTTGTTCCTCCTCTCTGCCTCCAGGTTGAAGCTTCATTTTCATACTGTAGGGAAATTTATGGAAACAACAACAGTTGGTTCTGTTTATGCAAAGCTGCTCCTTTCTGGATGTTTCCGTGGCGATCACTCTGCATTAATGAAGCTCTGCAGGAAATGCGGCCTGAACCCCGAGTTCGGTCTGCCAGGCCGCGGATTATAATCTGACCTTCAGCGTCTAATCCAGCAGAAAACCAAGTGAATGTGTTAATCTGCTGCAGGTTCAGGTCAGGAATGAAGCGGTTCTGCTCTAGATCGCAGCGTTTGGACGGCCAGTATCGCCTCTGGACGTTTCCGGTTCTGTTCTGGTCGGTTCTGACCTCTGACCCCGACAGCGTTGGATTATCTACTGTACTGTGTCTGTCTGTATGTCTGGTTGGGTTTGGGTTTCCTGTGCAGGGCTTGGTTCTGCCGCCTCTGGGCCCAAACGGCTCTCTGTAAATGTCTATAAATATATTTTGTTATGTAAACCTTTCCTAATGATCTGGAGAAAATAGAAGTTATTTTTATATATTGCAGCTGAATTTTGTAAGTATTTTATACTTTTGATATGGTTCTGTGTAAAACAAGAGTATTATGTAAATATAGTTCTCTAGAAACAAATGTGTGGCTTGTTTTGGGTTTCTGGAAACGGAGCGTCATCATGATTCAGCTTTATGAAGCTCTGAAATAAACTGAAAGTAGAAAAGAATCAAATCTCAGTGGAAGTCACTCATATTTAACAAGCAGAACTAGAAAATAAAGTTTCGTCCTTCGTCTCAAGGTGAAACATATTTTAAATATTTCTATGTTCACTTACTTTTTAACAATGTCAGTCACATTATTTCAGCAACCACAATGCATTTGGAAACATTAAGTTAAATTTGAGGTGCCACAAAAAGACTAATACCGTTATTAAAATAGTGATTAATGTTGATGCTTTTAATTTGAAATGTGACCGAAAGTTCTTTAAATGAATCCGTAATTAGTTGAAACAGCACTTTGAACACTTTTTAAAAATGTAAATGCATTTTAAAAAATACTGTAGTGTTTTTGTAAATTACATTAAACCCCTTGTAAACCCCCCCCCAGTTTACACTGCAATGCATTCTGGGTGTATGCTAGGTGCTAAGGAGCTAGCGCTGTGGAGCCCAAGTGCGTTAAAATGGAGAAAGGGAAAATGAAGATTGGTTAGGGGAAAAAGTCTCATCTGTAGGTGATAAATAAGAGACACTTTTAAAATAATTGGACGCTAAGAAAATTACAACATATTTAAGGTGACATGTTTAGTTGTGGAGACGATGCATAACCGCGAGTTGAAGTTAAATAGAAGCTACTGAAGTCAGCAATGTTTCATAATATAAAGTTATTTGTTCAGTCTGGTGTTCGGATTGAACATCATGCTTCGTCCAATCAGGTTTAGTGATGCCATCCTTTAGAAAGGTGCAGGTACCATTTTTATTTATTTAGCTCCGCCCACTGCAAGAGTTTATTTCATTTTTAAAAATGCGTTACTTTCTTCCACTTTTTGGCTTTTTTTCCCTTTGACTTGGCCCCATCTCCTGCAGGTCTTTTATTCTTGTTTTGAGTTTTTTTTGCTCCACCTATGTGTCGTCTATGGAAGCCTGTTTCCACCACTCTGGTTAAAAATAAAAATAATAAAAAACATCTGGAAAGTTTGAGACAACATAATGAGATATTTATTTTATTTTATTTTTTTTTTTACCAGAGTGGTGGAAACGGGCTTCCATAGTACTCAATGCAAGTTTATTTTTTCATTTTTTGTGAATTTAATTCTGTGTTTCTTTGAAGTTTCTCTTTCTTCCTGTTTTGTGGCTCCGCCTCCTCCAGCATGTCCCCGCCCCCTATCGTTTGGCCCCGCCCCTGTGTGTTTAGCTCCGCCCCCTGCAGGTGTATTCTCTCCCCGTGGTCCCAGCCTCAGTCTCACCTGTCGGCCTGCAGCCATGCTGGATGAGGCAATTGGACTTGGGGCTGTGACCGTACTGGGAGTTCTGGAGCAAGGTAAGAACGACGAACTGGGTCCGGTTCAGTTTTCCTCGTATTGATAGCCTGTTGGTTTCCATGGAAACCGCTCAGCTGACTGTAAATCTGAAGCCTTGTGACGAACAGTTTATTTGTCTGAAGCTTTTATTAATTTGCGTCCAGTGTTGACACAGCAGACCTCCAATGTTCCCACAGTCCGGCCGGAACCGACCCGGAAAATAAACTCGTATGAAAATCAGTCTGATGAAGGCGAGGATGATGACTCTGTGTGTGTGTGTGTGTACGTGTACGTGTACGTGTGTACGCGTGCAGCTTATTTTTCTCTGCAGGTCATTTATGCCAGGAGGAAGTATTCGGTATCTCCGCCCTGCATCAGCGGGCCACCGGAGTTCGAGCGGATCTTCAGAGCCCAGTCAGTACCTCTGTGTGTGTGTGTGTGAACCGGGTTTCTATATCCTTGTAGGGACCTATCTCTGTCTACATTGCGGGGTCCTGGGGACCTCTGCTCCTTGCGGGGACAAATCTTAGTCCCCATGAGGGGAAATGCTGTTTTTGGGTTAGGCTGTAGAAAATGAATGAAAGTGTGTGTAAAGTCCCCACAATGTCAAATTTATTCATACAGCAGTTTGAAACTGCACCAAAGTGCTGTACAAAACGATACAAAAGGATACGTTGATGAAAAAGAAAATACTACTAATAAAAATAATTAAAGCTCCAAGCAGCCTGGTAATATCTTGTAGAACAGCGCCGCTCTGGCCCTGTGCCCATCCCACCATGAACTCTCTCACGCCGTTCCTACACTCATCCACCAGGCGGCGCTTTTAGTAACAGGGAGAACATGCAAACTCTGTGTAGAAAGACCCCAGGCCGGGAATTGAACCCAGGACCTTCTTGCTGCAAGGCAACAGTGCTACCAACTGCGCCACTGTGCAGCCCAGGCAAATAATGATAATGATAATAATTATCACTGTTATTTAATATTATTTCAATGAACAAACTGAGAATTATATTGCTAAAGTTAAAAATACTTTAAATATTTACTATAATCAAGAATAATATTTTTCTGGCTGTGGGGTTTTATATGAACGTTTGAATGAATTGATTATTTATTCAGGTACTTGACAAACTGTTTCTTTTATTAAAAATGTCTGTTTTTATTGACCACACTTTGCTGAAATAACATATGCTGCCCAACCTTTGTTTCCAAATAAAAAAAAATGCAAAATCAGTAAAAGCAGAAAGTTTCTGAAAATATTCACCTGTCAACTCTTCAAAACACTGAATATTTCTGATGATCAACAGTGATTGACAAATTAGAGTGCTTTGGCTTTATCTCTTTACTTTATTACTGAAGAAATTAACACACTGGATGACTTGAGAAATAAATATTCAGTGTTTATTTGAAAATAAAAAGTGGCCTCCGTCTTTGTCCGTAATGGCACCAGGTTTGGTCAAAAGAAGCTGAACAGTGCAAACAGTGACACCTGCTGGCTGCCCCATGTAACAATAACTACATTTACATTTGCTAGAAAAATAAAAATAAATGTTTTTTCTAGGAAGTATTTTGACAATGTGCTTTTCTTAATCTGCAAAGCACCGTGGTAGTTTTGTTCCCACCTGCAGGAAGTTGCTCTCTGTTAGTGGTTAGAGGCTCTGGCGCCCCCTGATGGTGACTTTCTGTCATTGTTTCAGAGCAAATTGTTCAGAGTATTTCCCCATCTTCATCACCATCCTGTGGACATCCGGAGTCTTCTTCAGTCAAGGTGAGCCGCCGGCCACTAGAACCTGGCCTACTGACCAGTTACGACTTCTCTGAGTGTGTGTGTGTGTGTGTTGCAGGCCTGTCCAGCCTCTGCGGTCTGCTCTACCTCTATGGACGGCTGTGTTACTTCTTGGGCTACGCCAAGTCGGCTCAGGGACGGTAGGCGCTTTGGGTCGGGTTCTGGTTCTGCTGCTGAACTTTAATATTTAATCACCTGAGATGAAAATATTTAGCTGATAAACTTACAACCGAGGTTGTTATAGTTATGATATAACTATAACATATAGTTATAAAAATAATGAAATAATTAAACTCTTCAACTGAACTTGAAAAGAAAATTTAACTGAAATAAAAACAGTTCTAATGAGGAAAAACTAAAACATACTGGAGATATGTATTTAATAAAACTTGTTTTTGTGTTTGTAAATTTATTTATTAGCTTTTCAAACTGATGTGAGTTATATGTTTATGTTGTTTATTGGCAAATTGCAGCGCGCCTGGCGCCCCTTAGTGGCACTGGGTGGCAAGGCAGCAAAGGTTCAGATAAATCTCCAGTTAAATTATTTTTATTGGTCAACAATAATTAAAAACATTTTCTGGAAATGACGTAAACATAATCACAATTCTTTGATCTTTTTGACTTCTGTACCTAAAAATGAACCAAAGTATTAAAAACTAACACTAATAAAAACTAGAAACGCTATAAAAACTGTTTTTGTAAGAGACAAAAACTCACAATGAAATGAAACCCAAAGCTATTAGAACCTGCTGCTGGTTTGGATCAGAACTGGATATTTCCCAGCAGAAACAGATCCATGAAGACGGTTCTGTTCAGGTTCTCTTAAAGTTCTGCTCTGCTCTCTTTCAGTTTGGCTCCGCTCTACTTCAGCGCTCGAGTTCTGTGGGCTCTGATCGGGTTCTCAGCCGTTGGCGTCTTCCTGTCGTTCTGCCGGGTTTACCTGGAGCTGGACCTGCTGCAGGCGCTCGGCCACGCCCTGTTCTGATCCGGGGAGGACGAGGGTCTGCTGTGTGTTTCTGTTCCGGTTCGGAAAGCGTTTCCCAACTGCTGTGAAAACGAAAACGGGTCATTAAACAGAACCCCGCTGTTTCTTCACTCATGACTCGGTTTTTTTCTCTGAGAACTTCAACTGTTGTATCCAAGTTCTGGTCGGTTCTGCTTGGTTCTGCTAGAACCTCCACTCTTTAGATAAAAACTGGGACTTGGACTCAGAAAACTTTGACATGAAGCATTTATAAGAAAAACTGTCTCCTTTTTCTGCTTAACTTCACCAAACTTCCTGAAATCCTGGTTAGGGTTGCCATGGTAACAGCTATTTCTATGGCCAAAAATACTAAACACAAAATTAAACAACAAAATGAGGCAGAATAAAACTATCAATGAATAAAGAGCCTCATTAAAATATTTAGTTAAGATGATTATGTTTAAAATAAACAGTCTCCTGTGGGTCGTAGAACTCCAATCTGGGACCATAAGTGGCCCCCGAGCCTCAAGTTGGATCCCACTGGTAAACAGACAATGAGGTGAATCATTGGTTGGTTCTGGTTCTGCAGATACAGAAGCTTAAAGCTGCGCTTCTGACATTTGGCCACCAGATGGCGCCAAAGAAAACCATTGAAAAGCAAATCTTTAGAACCGACTTTCAGAAAGCTTTTAAACTTCAGTTATGACGTCACACCGCTGATGAACCAATCAGCAGCAACTCTGACATCAGAGAGCTTCAGTAAAATGAATGTCTTCAGGTTTTCATCTAAAACTGAATCATCCGGATGAAAATTAGAGAAAAGAAACAGCAGCAAAACCAGATGCCAACGCTCAGCAGGTCATCTGAAGGGCAAAGGTCGTTCCTTTGAAGACCAAGACGTTTGGACAGGAAGACCGTTTGACTCACAGCTCACCTTGAAACGTGTAGGGAGCAGTTTTAGTGCCAAAATTAAGACTTGTCCACCAATGGCTACTTAACACAGGAGAATAAATCCATCAGAAGGTACTGATCTGTTTGCTGATAGGCCGATGGTAATGTAGCAACCAGAACTGGTAACTAAGCAACCAGATGAGGAGAGTACTAGCTAGCTTTAGCTTTGGAGAGTCTGGACATCAACTGGACTGTGTTCTTCCTCTGTTGGCCATTAGCATGGATAGCTTAGCATTGGCAGTAGATATGGTGCCATTAGCCTTGTACAGGCTATCAACTAACATTAATAGGCTGGATCTGCCAATATCACTGGCTAATGTTAGCATTAGCTGGTGCAGGTAGACATGTGACTTTGACAGCCTCATTAGTGACCTGTAGTGGCCTGTCAGTGAAAAACCACGTTAAATCTTTAAACTCAGCAGAATCAGAAAAAAGTGTGAATTTCATAAAAAATCATCCAGTTCTGAATAAAAACATTTCCATCCAGAATAACTTTCTCCTTCAGGAATCAACAAACTGCATTTTGACGTCAGACACTGACGACTTCGCTGGTTTCAATAGACATTTAATTCCAACATTCAATTAAACCATCAGTTATAATCACATAATTAATTAAATGTAACCTACGACCTTTACAGGTGAGAGTACAGATCAGTTTAGTTACTGTCAATAACTAGTAGCTGAGGTTTATTCTGTTCACAATTAACTTTTAACAGGCAGGACGGGGTGGGCGGGGCCATAGTGGGCAGGGCCACAAGTAGGAGGAGTCAGAGTGGGAGGAGTCACGTGGGTGTCTGGGATGACTGGAGGGGCAGAAGAAGGAAGAAGTGCTGCAGGTTTAGTCATCGATGTAATCACAACTAAAAACATTCCAGTAGTTCCAAGATGGCCGCCCCATTACACTTCCTGTATGAAGCTGCTGTCCAGTGGAGGAAGAGGAGGAGCTGCTGGTGTTTGGTAAAACGGGGGTTGGCTGTCCACCCGGGCAGAGGGAGGGGCATCCTGTGGTCTACACAAAACATGTTCCTTACATTTTTTGCACAAAACAATTCTTAGGTCATTTTATTTCTGTGAGCTTTTTTAGGGCACTGTCACTTTAAATCCAAATACGCTGCGTCTGGCCACGCCCACAACTCAAAGTTTACCCTCAGCTGAAAATGGCTGCAAAGCACAGTACATCTTTGAAAAGCAGAAGTAGAGCTTCCTACACAATTAACAAGAGTGAAATATTCAACTTTATTTTGGTTTTAGCTCATATTTTATTAGCTTAATTAATGAGTCAAATTTCTTAATGGCTTGTTTTGACTTTGTGTCTTTACAACCTGAATAATATAAAATAAAAACCAGCTGCTATCGGGATGGAACTCTGCCCTGGTTGCTTGGTAACGGGGTGGGACTTCTCTGGGGTTGCTAGGTAACAAGGCAGTGCCTGCTGACTGGCTCATTTTCAAGACACTAAAAAACCTAAAATTATAGTAAAAGACAAAAAACAGCTGTTTTTTGTCTTTTTTTAGCGTTTTGTTGTTTTTAGAAGCAGCAGAAACAAAAACGGAAGAAAAAAACGTTCAAATTGTGAATCTAAGTTTTCCAACAGGCTCCATTTTGTTTCTGAGAGGAAGAGGAGGAGGAAGAGGAGTTTGATCCCCCAAACAGTTTCACATTTATCGTTACGCTGCTGGATCGGTTTCAGAACCGCTGGTCCGGTACAGTCCAGTCCGGGTCGGCAGAACCTTGGAAACATCCAAACCATCCACAGCAGCTGGATTGGAGTGAAAACATCTGACTCCAGAAAGGCAAAGAAGAAGAAGAGCTGGTTTCCATGGCGATAAGGCGACTGCAGGTGGTTCTGGTCTGGCGGACATGCTGGATACCTGAGGAGGAATCTATGATTGAACTCCAATAATTCATCTATTAATCTGCTAAAAACTGGATCTGATTCACGACCCAATCCTCAGAGGAAGAAGAGATGCTCGTAGAAAGTTGAGTGGAAGGAAAAAATGCAGAAGAAACTGAGTCTTAAGAGGAGTTTGGAGGAGACTGGACTGCGGCTGAGGTCAGAGGTCAGAGGGGTCCAGTGTGAAGGAGATCTGGGTGCAGACACCTGGTTTGACCTGTTGGCGCTGCGGTCCGAGTCCTGGTGGGCGGAGCCTCTTCTCACATTAACGTTATGCTAATACGGCGAAAACATCAGGATCGCTTGGTTAGAGGAAATATTTATAAAGATTTACATTAAAACTTTTAAATTCAGATACTTTAAGGAATGTTAATCTAGTTTATTACAAAGGTAGAAAATATTTTTATACTATGAAACATTAAAAACAACTTATGAGTCTTTTTATCATCTTAGAAAAATCCATAATAAAAATAAGTTCTATGTTTCTCACATAAATTTTACAATATATTTTCTCTGAGTGTCTGTTCTGCTCGTCCAGGGCCGCTCCTCTGGTGGGCGGGGCCTACAGCTAGGGGCGGGCCCTGCACCTGGTGGGCGGGGCCTACAGCGGGCACCGGCCGCAGCCGCACTCCAGGGCCGTCTCCAGCTCCTCTGAGTACGACGACCCGTCCGTGCAGCGGAACGCCACCTTCCGCCAGCGCGTCTTGGTGACGCCGCAGCAGACGCCGGGCGGCGCCGCCGCCTGGCAGGACCGGGGACACGCCACGCGCGGCACCCTGCTGGTGGAGGTGCAGGTCCGCATGGCCTGGTGCCGCTTCAGCTGCTCCCGCAGCGTCTCGCCCTGGCAGCGCAGCTCTGCGGCGGGGGGGAGGGGCAGGCGGTGAGGCGCGGGGTCAGAGGTCAGCGGGGTCGAAGGTCGGCGGGGCGCCGGGCTTACCTGTGTCGCAGGTGGGTCCGCTGAAGCCCGGCTCACAGTGGCAGATCAGAACCCCAGACTCGGAGGTCCGGCACTCTCCGTGGACGCAGCTGCAGGCGGGGCGGTCGCAGGACGGGCCCTGGTAGCCGTCAGCGCAGCGGCAGCTGTGGGCCTGCGCCGTGGCAACGCAGGTACCATGGACACACCTGGAGGGGGGGTTAGAGTCAGCTGCTGCTTTAAAGGGCCGGTGTCGTGTTCCAGGCTTCCTTCAGTTATTATAAAAATGCTAAATGTTTCAAAAATGGCTTATAATAAAAGTTACTTCCTGTTTCAAATTGGGCCTCTGTCTCTTTAGAAACTCTTCCTGAAGCTCCGCCTCCAGGAAGTTGTCCTAAAATGGCTCCTCTGTTAACCCTTTAATTTTTTTACCAGTGTTGCTCTGAGGAGCAGCTCAGCTGATGCTAATTGTTGCTGGCTAGGAGCTGAGCAGGGGAGGAGCTGCGCCTCGAAGGCGGGGCTAGAGCCACCCAGGCGTCTAGCAGCTGAATGGTTGCCATGGCGATTAAAGGAACAAGCATGAAGGAACCAAAACAAAACTTTGTTTCTGATAAAGGAATAAGGATAAAACGTGATACCGGCCCTTTAAGACAGACAGGATGCTACATATTCTGCCCCAACTTTTCCTCATTCAGTCACATTTTGATTTAGAAGAAACCGACCCAACCGGCTCACCTGATGTTCTGACAGGGGTCGCTGGTCGCCGTCTCGTCGCACAGCGCCCCCATCCGGCCCGGAGGGCAGCTGCAGGTGACCCCGGTCTGACCTCCCTCCCTGCAGGCTCCAGCTGCGCACACACTGCAGGCGTGGCACCCGACCAGAACCGCCGGGCCCTGGACAAACGCTTCAGTCAACGATTTATAAAGCAACGACCGGTCACAGATAAAATTTGAATTTCAACAAAAACTGTTACAATTCTGAGAAAAAAGTAAAAAATGAGTTTGATGTCAAAACTGTAAGAAAAGTTTTTTAATTCTATTAAAATATAAATTCAGATATTAAATTAATTCTGTCTTAAATTAAGTCAAAGTTTGACTTTAATGTCAAAATTTCGTGAAACGTTTTAATTCTGAGGTTCAAGTCAGAATCCACATCAGTGATGGGTGGAGTTCAACCAGAGGATGTTTTCTTGTCAGAGGTCAGAGGTCAGAGCCCGAACATGAAGGCGCTCGGTCTCACCTTGCCCGGTGGTTCTGCTGCGGTTCTGAAGCTCAGGTCCTGCATCTCTCCGTTGATCCGAACGTTGTGGATGCAGCCGTCGAAACCCGGAGGAGGACGGTCTGGGCCGGGACGCAGCCCTGAGGCCGCCACCAGGGGGGGCACTCCTGAGAACACGCAGCGCAAAGATCAGCCAGAGGAAATGCCTGATGACGGCTCAAACTCTCCAATTAGACTATTATGAGACAAACAGCAAAGAATGAAGAATTTAAGATTGAAAAGTCCAGATTATGAAATAAAAGTCAGAATTCAGAGGAAAAAGTAAAAATTTTGAGAATAAAGTTTGCATGATTTTTATTGATCCATTTTTCTTTTCCAGCACCTTTTCAGAAATTCCGGGTCAAACGGATCTACAGACAGATTTTCATCTTAAATGTAAAATATTTCTTTTGCACAGTTTTGGTTTAATTATTCCTGGGCCAATCGACCTTCAGAGTCTCAATATTCCAGTTAATGATTAATCGATTAGCTGGTGATTATTTCCTCCACACTGCTGCCCCCTGCTGGAGAGCAGTGAGAGCTGCACCCTGAACATTTGCAGTTGTGTGTGTGTGTGTGTGTGTGTGTGTGTGTGTGTGTGTGTGTGTGTGTACCGCCGATGTAGAGCTGGGTGTTGTGGTCAACAGAGGGCTGGCGGCCCAGCTTGCCCAGACTCTTGGGGGCACCGTTGTCCACCACCAGGCTGAGTGAGCGGTTCTGGATCAGCAGCTCTACGGTGTGAAAGAGTCCGTCGCTGACCGACTCCACGCTGAAACACACACACACGCGCATCACATTTGAAGCCGTGGAAACGTGAATCATTTGGTTTTCACCACGTGTCCATAAAAAAGGTTGCGATGAACCAGCTGCGGATGTGAACAGTGTGATTACTTTCTTTATGATGGGGAGTTTCTAGCTGAGAGCAGCAGACATGGTTTCCATTAGTAACCATGTTGCTGTGGATACAAACATGAGCATAGCATGCTAACCTCCCACGTTTCATAATTTTTGTCTCCCCTTAACTACTTGAATTTCAAGATGGCAGCCATTTTTGAGCCAGTTATTGCCATGAAATGTTTCCCAGCTTCATGACTTGGATGAACTTTATGTCTCGTCATATTTATAAAACTTTAACTTGACAAAATGCAGCAGAATCAGAAACTGAGGATTGTAGTGGCTCAGCCCCAAAAGGAGAAGAGAGACATTAGTGTTAGCTTCTACTTAACTTTTTATTTCTATAGCAGTTTAGCATTAGCTTCTGCTAACTTTTTAGCATGCTAAACAGTTTAGTGTTAGTTATTAGCTTATACTTTTTTGTGTTTGGCAGTTAGTATTAGTTTCTGGTACTTTTGAAAATGTGCTTTGCAGTTTAGCGTTAGCATATCTAAGATTCTTGCTAAGTGAACCTAACTATTGGCAATAACTCTGGCTGATTTTAGAAAAAACATTTTCAACAATACAATCACGGCAGCCATTTTGAAAAAAGCCTACCAGAAAATGGAAACAAGATCAAGTAAATATGTATGATTATATATGGTTCCATATACATAAAAATGTTCCTCCAAATGCATAATTTAGAGGACAATTGTTTCCATGACAACCATAGTGGCCATTTTGAAAAAAATCAAAAACATTATTATGAAATATGTTTTCTATGGTTTCAATTATGAACGATTTGACAACAGAAGCATTTATCTGGAATAAATATCAGCAAATTTAGTGCAAATATAAATTTTTGTTGAGGATCATGGCGGCCATATTCATCATCAGTTCTTCCCTCCATTGTTTGCTGATGAACAACAGTAGCTGTTCTCTCTGTGACCTGAGGGGATATTAGCGTGACATTTAGTAAAGGGCAGCCTATTAATGCACAGCACACACACACACACACGCACGCACACGTTTGCACAGCTATCTTTGTGGGGACTTTCCATTGACTTCCATTCATTTCTACAGCCTAAACTTTACCCTTATCCTTATCCTAACCAAAACTCAATTCACACCGTAGTCCTAAACCTGACCCCTGACCCAAAAACAGCGTTTCCTTGTGGGGACCAGGCCGCAGTGGGTCCCCACAACGTAGCATGTATCAGGAAAATGGTCCCCACAAGGTATTAAAAACAAACACACACACACACACATCTGTAAAATTCAGCTTGATTTAAAGCAGAATTCACAATTTCATCAAGAGGGTTCTGTCTCAGGAATCAAGTAAAATATGTAAAACCAATTAGTTTAATAAGTAAATAAATATCCAACCACTTAATATGGACTTGGTTGAATTTTAGCAACAATGATTTATTCAAAAAACCATAACACTAAGAAATAATAATAGTTATTGTGAAAAATAGATCAGTAACCAAAGATCCCTCAAAAATTATATAAGGTTAGATTTAAATCACTTGTTTATTTTAATCAAAAATATGTCAATAATAAGAGTCCCATAGTTTCAAACAACCTGAAAATATTCCCCCATTTCAATCCGAAACAACAAAACCCCCAAAATGATGAGAGAAAATAATAATGCCACCAAAAATTTGCAAAAAGAAAACAAAAGTCCAGATTTCACCGGGAGCATCGTTCTTGCCCCTCGGCGGCATCGTCTCGTATCGGGCGGCTTTTCCTGGGCGCCAGGTTCCGGTCCAGTTTCCAGATGCACCATCTGTGGCGCTGGGCGAAGTCAGACCGCCGTTTATGTCTTTTCTGTCATTTCTTACTGGTTTGTCCCGCTGCACTGACATGACGATGTGCGTCTCCCTCTCTGGCTGCGCGCCGATGGACACGCCTCTTTTTATCTGGTTTTCACAAACACACCTGGAACCAGCATGATGCTGCCCCAAACCAGTTCCAAACACTGGAAACGTTCAAAGAATCAGTCTGATGTATTTACTTTTTAATTTATCCAGTCAAAAGAAAACAAACATACAGGTTATGTTACACGTCCAGGCAGCGAACCTGTGACCTCTGTGACCTCTGTCAGCTGCCCATCAGGTCACAGTGAAGGACTTGTTCGTCTCCTTCAATCTGAAGCTTTTTTCATCGTTTTTCTCTCATTTGATTCTTTATTTTCACATTTTTTGTTCTCTATAATAATTAAAAATCTGAAAAGTGTGCTCGCTCTCAGTTTTTCCTCCGTCGATGATTTGAATCTTCATCTGTTGCATTGTGTCTTATAATCGCTTCAACTCATCCAAGTCAAACATTTAAGGTAGAAATTAGTTCTTAACTCATCTGAGGACTGAAGCCGTTTCTTCTTGCATAAACATCCAGTCGGTTTATGGTTTAATATTTCAGAGTTTCATCTGAAGGGACGCCGTGTTTCAGGATTTCAGAGGAATCTTCTGAGCTCATGTTTACAGCGCAAACGTCTCAGTTTCTGGTTCATGTCTGAGTTACACAGCAGATAGTTTCATATTTCAGCAAAATGTTTCCCATAACGACACAAAAACCAAACGGGGATGCAGAAAATCAGCTGCAGCTCTTACCAGGGCTGGTTACACAAAACCAAAAGGTTAGCTTCACTAGCCGCTGATACCCAGCTATGCTAATGCTACAACACTAAACACATAGAAAAGATTAGCAGAAGCTAACACTTAGCCGTGCTCTCTTCTCTGTTCTGGTCTAAGACTCGTTAAAAATCCTCAGTTTCTGATTCTGATGCTTTTTATCACGTTAAAGTTTTATGAGTTCATCCAAGTCCTGACAAGAGGAACATTTACAGAAATATCTGGTTTAAAAGAACTGGCGCTCAGGTGGCCAGGTGAGCTCACCTGTAGACGGTGGTGGGCGGGTAGTTGGTGATGTCATAAATGAGGCGGATGTGTCCCTGGTAGAGCTCCAGCGCCAGCGGGTCGAGGTCATCCTTATAGAGCAGGACACCGTTGTCCTTATCAGTGGCCACCTGGGAGAGAGGAGGTTGCTGATCAATACGACCAATTAATCAATAAACGGAGAGAAAACTGTCAGAACTTCACTTCCAGCCGGGTGGCAGCAGCATCATGCTGTGGGCTTGTTTCCAGCCAACCCACTGGAAACCCATTCTGCTGCAGACAAAGGTCAAAGGTCAGCCCTACCTGCAGTGAAATATGCGCCGTCGGTCGCAGCTTGGTGCCGTGCAGCTCCACGAACCCGTCTCGACCCAGGAAGTGGACGGTGGAGATTTTGTCGCACGTGTTGCCGTAGTAACCAGGTATGCAGCGGCAGATGGGTTCCCCGGCAACCACCAGACACTGGGCGCCGTTCTGGCACTCTGATTGGTCGCAGGGGCTGGTCTGCAGCAAGATCATTGGTGGAGGATTCTCACAGAACAGCCCACTGGGGGAGAAGCGGCAGTAAGTGAGGTTGGACATTTCAGAATAAAAGTATTCAAATCTCCATGGAGTTTCATTCTACTATCTCACAATTCACATAAATTGTGAGATAATTTGTAAGTGTATGCACTGACTGATGGCATTTTTAAATTTTGTTGTTCTTGTAACAATGACAATAAAGGCTTTCATCTTTATTATCAATGAAGCAGATAAGTTATAAAAAGGTTTTAAATACGTTTTCAAACTTTCGAGATGAAAACAAATGAAATGAACAGTTTTAATTCACTATTTCATATAATTTATTACTGTCACTAATATCTGAGAGTTTTTATATTCAACAGCAGCAACAAGTTAACAGAAACACAAAATCATTTTGTTTTGTAAAAAGGAGTTTTTTACAACCACTAAAAAAACAAAGGCATAATATTTATTCTCTTTATTTTAACTTCGTTCTTGTATCACTTTATTGTCATTTTTTATTTTACTTATTTAATTTGTGGTTGTATTGTCCTAATACTGGTGCTACAAAGTAAAAAAAAACAAACAAACACGTTCACACCAAGTTTTCTGACATTTATTAAAAATAAATAATTTGGTTAATTTTAACTGTCCGAAAACAAGAAGAAAAAAAAACATCAGATGAACTTGAGAAAGAGAGAAAATGTTTATTATCTTTAAATATCTGGTTCTAACTATATATACAATTTTGACTTTTAATCAAATGTTAGATTTCACTTTACTATCAAACTCTGCAGTTTCTGCAGTTTTACAGAAAAATCTCCTTCCAAACCTTGAAACCCTGATTGGTCTCTGAAATTCCAATTAGACGCAATTTAAAATAAAACACAGTAAAAATATTTTTAAAAACAAATTAAACTTTTAATTTGATCCACAAAATGTTTAATTTCTTTGCTTCTCTCTCCGCCTGTCGCTGATGAATTAGTTTCACTCTCGCCAGGTGTAACCAAGCACATGGTGCTGTGCACACACACACACACGCATACACACGCCCACACACGCATACACACACACATACACACACACACGCATACACACACCCACACACACACACACACACACCACATACACACACATACACATACACATACACACACACACACATACACACACACACACGCATACACACACACACCATATACACACACACACACACACACACACACACGCCTACACACAAAGGCTCACCTGAAGCCCTCCTTGCAGACGCAGGTGTATCCGTTGACTGCGTCCACGCACTCGGCTCCATGCTGGCATTTGTTCTCCAGACAGTCGTCGTAATCCAGCTCGCAGCGCTGGCCCACGAAGCCCGGCGGACACTCGCACCTGGTCGCACACCAGGTCAAAGGTCAATCGACAACCAGCATCGGTGGACGAGAAAACACAATGTCTGAGGAGAAGTTTCTCTTTACAGTGGATTTTCTGTGGTTCTGATCCGACTTTACAACCGGGTCTGGTCAAACGTACGACGGTTTTATAAAATGGGGAAACACAACTGATGCTGACTCCAAAACAAGTGGAACAGAAAAACAGATGCAAAAGGAAAAACAGCAAAAATGGCAAAAGCAGCATAAATCACGGCTGACGCCGCCACACTGAGTCTTCCAGGCCACTAGGGGGAGGCGAAACTGTACAGGACAAGAACTTGAGTGAAAACAGGAAGTCCAGAAGAAAGTTGGCGAGGGAAAAGAAAGTTTTATCTTTTGCATTAATCCAAAGGTAATAAAAGGTAAAAAAGTCCAGATTTTCTCCTTCCGACAACATGAAGGACGCTCAGATTATCAGGAGGACTCCAAACAGTCAGAAAATTCCCTCCAATCTAAATGACCACTGAGGTCAAATGAGGTCACAGCCTGTTGAGCGACAGCCAATCAGAAAGCGAGGAGATGTAAACATGAAGTATCCATACAGGTTTTGTTTGTTTGTTTGCATAATTCGTGTTTTTAGCTCGTTTATTATTTTAGCCTGTATGTAAACTTCTGACCCACCCAGTTTTGTTCTGAGGGAAATAAAACAGGAAGTGACCTCGCTGACCCAGCCTTCTCCTCCATGACCTTGGTGACCTTTGACCCCTCGTGGAGCCGGCCTCACCTGTAGCTGCGGCCGACTTGGACGCACTTGGAGTCGTGCTGACACGGGTCGAAGCCGGCGAGACACGGGTCCAACACCTCGTCACACAGGTCACCTGGGGGAACAGAGACTCAAGGGTCAAAGGTCAGAGGCTTCATAGGGGGCAGAGCAGCAAGTCTGTGTGACTACCATGTCCAAAGGGTCAAAGGTCAGTAGACAGGAAGTTGGGCCTGAGGAGGAACTCTGACTTTTTTCCAACTTCCTGGATTTGAGCGAATTGAGATTCTGATGATGGACAGAACCCTGAGCTCTGACCCCAGGCCTGCTGCTGTGACCTGGAGCTGCTAAATGTGTGTGTGTGTGTGTGTGTACCACTGTAGTTGGGTGGGCACAGACAGGTGTAGTTGTTGATGCCGTCAATGCAGGTGGAGTTGTTCTCACAATCGTTGTCATCGCAATCGTCAGGATTTATCTCACACCGCGGGCCCTCGAAGCCTGGCGGACACACACAGCTGCACACACACACACACACAGAAACACACAGGAACACACAGAAACACACACAAACACACAGAAACACAGGAACACGGAAACACACACACACACAGAAACACACAGGAACACACACAAACACACCCAAACACACAGAAACACAGAAACACACAGAAACACACAGGAACACAGAAACACACACAAACACACAGAAACACAGGAACACGGAAACACACACACACACACAGAAACACACAGAAACACACACAAACACACACAAACACACAGAAACACACAGAAACACACACAAACACACAGGAACACAGAAACACACAGAAACACACAGGAACACAGAAACACACAGAAACACACACAAACACACAGAAACACAGGAACACGGAAACACACACACACACACAGAAACACACAGAAACACACACAAACACACACAAACACACAGAAACACACAGAAACACACACAAACACACAGGAACACAGAAACACACAGAAACACACAGGAACACAGAAACACACAGAAACACACACAAACACACAGAAACACAGGAACACGGAAACACACACACACACACAGAAACACACAGAAACACACACAAACACACCCAAACACACAGAAACACACACAAACACACAGGAACACAGAAACACACAAACACACAGAAACACACAGAAACACACACAAACACACAGGAACACACACAAACACACAGAAACACACACAAACACACAGGAACACAGAAACACACACAAACACACAGGAACACACACAAACACACAGGAACACCGAAACACACACAAACACACAGGAACACACAGAAACACACAGAAACACACACAAACACACGCCAACACACGGGAACACAGAAACACACAGGAACACACACAAACACACAGGAACACAGAAACACACAGAAACACACACAAACACACCCCAACACACGGGAACACAGAAACACACACAAACACACGCCAACACACAGGAACACCGAAACACACACAAACACAGAAACACACACAAACACACAGGAACACACAGAAACACACAGAAACACACACAAACACACCAAAACACACACAAGTTTTTATTTCTACCAGGCTGGACGATGCGGCTGTATAACTGATCATATTAGCGTTTCATATCAGTCAATATCGATAATTATTGATGACATTTTTGTCATGATCCATGTTTCTCTGTTGCGTTTATTTTCAGTTTCTTGTTCCCAGAGTCTCCTCGTTGTCCTGTCTTCCCCTTGATTGCTCCCAGGTGTGTCTCGTTCCCTTAATTACCCTCTGTGTATTTAATCCCTCCTGTGTCCGTTGTTCCTCGTCGGGTCTTCGTCTAAGTTCGTCTAAGTTTGTCGTTTTTCGTCATTGTTGTGTTCCGCCTGTATGACCAGTTGCTACCGGTGTGGGCCCTGGCTTCCGCCGTGCTGCTTGGCCACGGACTTCCTTGTTTGTTGACTGCTTGTTCCTGAATATTTATATGAAAATCCCACAACTCACCTCACCTGGGTCTCCAGCGTCTGCCTCACCACCTCCGACCACACCACTATATGACAATTTTGTCATGTAATACCGAATGCTGCCACCTGGTGGTGTTAATGCTCCTGGTTGCTAGGCAACCAAAGAATGAGCTAGTGAGTTAGCTGATGCTACCAGCTAGCTTAGCTCACATTGAGAGGCCTTTCCTCTGCCTACATCTCCCAGAATGCTGTGTGGTTCTGGATCAGAGTTCAGTAAATACTTTATCAGATGGATTATCTATCAAAAATAAAATACTTTATTGATCTCAAAGGGAAACGGATCAGAACGTCTGATTGGTCGACTCCGAGCCTTACCTGAACTGGTCGTCCCGTCCAGGTGGGATGTGGCAGGTTCCTCCGTTATGACACGGGAAGCTGATGCAGGCGTTGATCGCCACCTCACAGTCCTGACCCTGAGAGACAGGAAGGACAGGGGGGGCGGAAGGGGGACAAACGTTTCAGGTTTGATAAAGTGCTTGGAGTTGGTCCAGAAGCTCAGGCAGCCGATGAAACTCATAACAAAGATTAACGAGGCCATAAATCACAGAGATACAGTAAAACATTCTCTGGCCTATCAGGAAAAACATGAGTTCAGTTAAACACAGCAGCCGCACATTTTAAACTCTTGTCAAGCATCCACTTTCATTACAGTTTTAGTTCTGAGAGAAAAAGGAAAAATACTGTTTTCTAAACCATGTTGGATTAATATGAACTTTCAGTTAATATTAACTGAAAGTTCATATTAATCAGTTAATATGATTCTTTATGGATCAACAGTCACTTCGTCCTGCAAAAGAGAGAGACTCGTGAGCTTTATTTAGAAAGGTCAACTGCAGTTGATGTGTTTAGATCAATTGATAAGGTTGAACCTAATTCCTCAATAATGTAATAGATTAAAGTTTTAATCTGAAAGGTATGAATGAGTTTCAAATTTTAGATTTTGTCCCTCTAATGACACCATTCTCACAAATTAAATTAAGAAAGTTTATAGATACAGTACAGATATGACTAAAACCTAACATTAAACACAAAACTGTAGAAAGTTACAGGAATAAAACTATCGCTGCAAAGAAAAAAAAAATCTGTATTTGGATAATCATTCTGCTCTAAAAAAAAAAAAACGCCAGAATTTACCAGAAATCAGGAAATTATCAGCAACCAGGTGAAACTTAAAGAAATTATTATTAAACACCTTAAATTATTCAGAAATTATAATTCAAATTCCAACATTTTTGAGCAAAAATTTTAAAAAGAAACAAGAGTGATCAGACGTTAGGATGAAACAGACGCATGTGAAGAAAACCCAGAATTAGCAGATTATGTTGGATTATGAATGTCTGATTGTCATGGACTAAATATTTTACTGGAGTTTCTTATCGGATCCTTGTTGATGTAAAAACAGTTTCCTGTCAATAATCAGCATTTTGTTTTGACCAAATCGTGAAGCTGATTGGACTCCAATAATCTGAGTTCATTAATGTGTAACATGTAACTCCAGAACGTCTTTTTGTCCCAATAGAGCCAGAGCCGTCAGCTAGCTGGCTAACAGTTTCTCACCTTGAACCCGAACGGACAGGTGCAGCGGTAGGAGCCTGCAGCGCCGGAGACACAGGTGCCGTTGTTCCTGCAGGGAGCTGACAGGCAGGGGGCGCACTTCGACATCAGGCTGATGTCCACAGGACCTGACGTTACAGGAAGAGGAAGAGGAAGATCAGAGCTGCAATCCTGGAAACATCTGGAATAAAGTTCTACATTTTCTATCTAGAGAAAAATACATAACCAGTTAGGTTTTACTGAATTCAAGGTTTGGAAAACAAAGGTTGGGAAATTGGGGAACGCCGCTAATGGGTAGCGCTAAGCTACGAGCTCTGGGATTGGTCATAAGTTTATGAGTTCCACTTCCCTGTTTTTGGACCGCAGGCGACATGCAAATGGACGCGGTGAGGAATTACGCAGATTTTTACGATTCTTCGCTAAATGAGTCCAAACACCTCACCTTTACACTGGAACCTGTTGAGCGGCGTGGTGAGCAGCAGCCTGTCGGCCATGTCTGCAGGTCCGGCACAGCGAGCGATGCCTGCAACAACAGCGCCACACCTGGTCAGATTCAGGCACTATGCCACAGCTGCAGGTGTGCTGACAGCTGATTAGTTACCGGGTTCCTTGAAGCCGGCCTTGACCCACTGAGACAGCCAGCGCAGGTCGCAGTTACAGTACAGCGGGTTGGCACCAAGGGCCCTGCGCAGCAAACACACCGTCAGGACCAGGTTACACACACACACACACACACACACACACACACACACACACACACAGAGTCAGAGCGACACCTACAGGTGGGATAGGGAGCTGAGGTGGCTGAACGCGCCTTCGGGGATGGTTGAAAGGTCGTTACCATGGAGAGTCCTAAAGACAAAAGGCAGGAATGAAACATGATCAGTCAGACCTGCTGGTCGTGTTGTTATAGAGAAACAATCATTAATAGGAACAAAGGAATATATTTTAACACTCAGACATTTCCACAATTTTTCTAGACAATTTCTGAGATTAATCTCAAAATTTGAGCGTTTTTGTGAGTTTCTTGGTAGAAATGTGCGCCTCATTGATTCTCCCATGTACAGCAGGCCCAACACGCTGTCGTCCATATTTTATCCTTTTCATATTTTATTTTTCTATTCTATTTTCTATAAGTTTAATTGTTAGTATTTAAAACAACTAACACAAAATAATGATAAAATATTATGAAGAATTTATGCCGTGATCCTGGAACAGCCATCTTGATAGAACAGAAAATGGCCACCAATTAAAACTTGCATCGCGACAACAAACAGAGTTTTATTAGAGAGGATGTGTGTGTGTGTGCTTTCTGAAAGTTTTGTGTCTGAGGACAGCAGAATGTCTCTGTGTCCATCTGAGTGTTTCCTGCTGTAAACTGGTTCACGTTCCATCAGAGCGCAGGGACAGCTATCAAACCGGCACCAGCAGAGCTGTGTGTGTGTGTGGTGTGCGTGTGTGTGGTGTGTGTGTGGTGTGTGTGCATGTGTGTGTGTGTGGTGTGTGTGCATGTGTGTGTGTGTGGTGTGTGTGCGTGTGTGCATGAAGGTCAGCCTGCTCTGTGTGTGGGTTTCTAATGTCTTTAAGAGTTCCTGTGTATTTGTGTACGGTGGTCTAACAGCCCTGCACTAGCCTCGCCCAGAGGGGGTTCTGGGTAATGAGGAAGTGACAGTGATGACTGCCTGGCAACCAGTTGCTATGCGGGGGCAGAGAGGGATCAGTCCCCACGGCAACATCAACTAAAATGAAAGGAAGGAAGGAAGAAAGAATAAAAAATAAAAAAATCTGCGGTAAACCTCTCCACAGTGAAATGCTTCATGAGAGGCGGAAGAAAGGTCAGAAACACAGGCGTCTCTGGGGGGCGGAGCCAGAAACACAGGCGTCTCTGGGGGGCGGAGCCAGAAACACAGGCGTCTCTGGGGGGCGGAGCCAGAAACACAGGCGTCTCTGGGGGGCGGAGCCAGAAACACAGGCGTCTCTGGGGGGCGGAGCCAGAAACACAGGCGTCTCTGGGGGGCGGAGCCAGAAACAAACTTTCAAACTGAAAGCAGCTTTTTGTTTCAGTTCAGATTATCATCCCGCCACGGTGGCGGAGCGTTGCTCCAATTTACAAGCAACTTCATACTACCTGCATTTGGCCAGTGGTGGGTGCTAATCTCCATCCACCCCTGGCTTAGCCCTAGTGTAGCTAAGATTCTTGTTTAGCAAATTAGTGGTTAGTAAATGTAACGTTTTGGTTAGCTGTGGCTAATAACTATTACTGACTATCAATATTTTAATTCCTCAGTAAAAGTCTGACACCAAGTAAAAAACAGCATCAGCTGCTTGTTCTGATGCAGAACAAATGATGCAAACACAAAGACGCTTTTATGAAGAGATAATGTGATAAAGTCAGGTTTTAACTCGCATTATAGATACATGAATATTTATTACTGGATTAAATTAACTTAAAAATGAAGTCAATGGAAAATACAAAAATGTAATAATTCGGTAAGCTGTGTGAGGAAGCGCAGTGGTTTGTATCTGGCGGAGGCATTGGGGGGTCAGCGAGTTTCTGAGACGGAGGGCGGACAACCGGATGGATGACTGAGCGCGAGAGCAGCTGAACGGCGATCCATCACGTCTGACCCGGGTGGAGGAGGGATGGATGGACCTCCACCTGCTGCAGCATCACAGACGCTCTGAGCTGCACAGTTAACAGTCCTTGTTTGTAAATAATCTGTTTTACCATGTTTAACATGCTAATGCTAGATTTTTTTAAATATGGGGTAAAACTAAAAGAATATATATTTGGGTTATTTAGTTTGTCATGAGAGAAAAAAACTGACATTTGTTTTAAATGTCACATGATCAACCTATTATTGATACTTTATGAATGTCACAGCTCCAAACTACATATAGAGTTAGCTCAGACTAGCTTATTATTTCGCAAACTCAAAGCTAAACATTTAGCCCAGAGCAAAATGTTTAGTGTGAACTTAATATCTAGTTGATAAACTAATTAGTTTAAATAAAAGTTCAGTTTGAAACATGTATAAATGAACAAAGCCGTCTGAAAACTGCTGGTTTCTCGGCGGTGGCAGCATCATGCTGGTGGAAATCAGTTGGATCAGTTCAAATGTCTGTTTACAAATTTTGTTCAGTTTAAAACATATAGTGTTATATGTTAAATTATTACTATTACTGTTAATGTTATTTATTTCTATATGTTTTTTAACACTGTGTGAACTGTTATACCTGGAGCTGCTATTACACCTGAATTTCCCTTTTGCAGGACAATAAAGGTTGTTTCTATTCTATTACGATCTTTTCTCTGCAGTTGTGACTCACAGCAGGCGCAGCGAGCGCAGTCCGTCGAAGGCGTGGAGTGGGATGCAGCGGATCTGGTTGTAGCTCAGGATGCTGAAGGAAACAAACAAAACTCACTATTTTCTCAGGAATAAGAACATATGAAGGCCGACTGAATTTTCTTTAGGGGAATCAGAGAAAAGAGGCTGAAAATGAATAATTGTAAAACCATGTTTAATGTCGTTATGAATGTCTTCAGGCCTGGATTTAAAAAGCACCAGAAAAACTCCAGGAAGTTGTTTTTATTTAATCCGACATAAAAACCAAAAATGTCACCAGAAACTGAAATTCTCAGCAGGTTGGCCAACAGTGTTGGTCTAAGTTCAGCCTGATCCTGCAGGTAACCTGATTACTCACAGCGTGGCCAGCTGGGTCATGTTGCTGAAGGTGAAGGGAGCCACTGTGCTGATGCTGTTGTTGCTCAAATCCCTGTCAACAAACACAGTAGAGTCAGCAACCAGCCAGCAGGGGGGGCCAGTGAGCCTGGTGGGATGGAGGGCAGGGGGCGTTACATACACCAGGGAGAGCTGCTTCAGGGAGGCCAGGTCCTTCGGAACCGACGACAGCTGGTTCCCCTCCAGGTACCTGACAGGAAACAAGCTGGGATCATTCCTGCTGTACATGGACCAACTTCAGAACCTGCTGGCTTCAGAACCTCTATAAGCATTAATAAACAGTTTATAATGTTAATAACTGTTAATAATGGTTAATAACTATTAATAACTGTTTATAACTATTCATAACAGTTTAACTGTTCATAATTGTTAATAACTGTTAATGGGTTATTATAGTTAATAACTGTTAATAACAGTTTATAATGTTAATAACTGTTAACAATGGTTTATAACGGTTAATAACTGTTAATAACAGTTTGTAATGTTAATAACTGTTAACAATGGTTTATAATGGTTAATAACAGTTTATAATGTTAATAACTGTTAATACCGCTTTATAATGGTTAATAACTGTTAATAACAGTCTATAATGTTAATAACTGTTAACAATGCTTAATAACGCTTAATAACTGTTAATAACTGTTCATAACTGTTCATAACTATTCATAACAGTTTAACTGTTCATAATTGTTAATAACTGTTAATGGTTTATTATAATTAATAACTGTTAACAACGGTTTATAATGGTTAATAACTGTTAATAACAGTTTATAATGTTAATAACTATTCATAACTATTCATAACAGTTTAACTGTTCATAATGGTTGATAACTGTTAATGGTTTATTATAATTAATAACTGTTAACAACGGTTTATAATGTTAATAACTGTTAATAACAGTTTATAATGTTAATAACTGTTAATAACTATTCATAACTATTCATAACAGTTTAACTGTTCATAATGGTTGATAACTTAATGGTTTATGACAGTATCAATAACAGTTCATGGCCGTCATTCATAACTGTCCTAGCGGTAAATAACTAAAACTAATCAAGTCTGAAGTCATATTCTTTTCACTCGACTCTAGTTCAAGTCTTAAAGCCGAGCCTCTGATAGTTTTCAAAATTTAATCGTTTAAATTTAAATGTTATTCTTGGTGAAACCATCAGACATGGTTTCCTGCTGATCCTCCCCAGGTCAGAAGTAGGTCATGTGGACAGAATGATGGAGTGTCTTCTCCGGGCTGATCAATACCTAATCACTGCTATTGACCCAGCAGCACCGGCCCATTTCACAGCTGCTCTGCTGCTGCGGGGATCTGGTTCTGCCTCAGAGCAATAACTCATGATTACTGCTGCAGGTTTCCAGACCCGACTCTGGTTTACTGAAAACACGTCTGCTCCGGCCCACTCACAGCTCCGTGGTGTCCTTGGGGATGCCCTTGGGCAGCGCGTGCAGGCCGCGGTTGCTGCAGCGCACCACTCCGTCTGAGCATGTGCAGACATCAGGGCAACCAGACGCAGGAAGGCAGCCATTTTCCTCGGCACCTGGTTAGAGAGGAGACTGGTGAGAGGAAAACAGATCCACAGCCCCGAGTCTAAACCTGAAACTGGAAAATGTTATTTTACTGAGGAATTATTAGTGACATCATTTATCTGGCTCATATCTGCAGGAAAAACTGCAACCTGTGATGTTCCTCTGAAGGAAAGTTTACATTTTTGTTTCCAAGCAAAATTTTTAAAAAAGTACAAAGTTTTTTTTTAATCCAAATCTTAAATTCAGAAAAAAACACAGCAGCTCTTTAAAAACAGATCTATATAAATATTTGTGTCACTGCTGGATGACGTCCTATTTAACTGTGACCTGATTGGTTCTGTGTGTGTGTGTGTGTGTGAGACACTCTCAGTATAACTCTGTGTCCTGCTGCATCAGGTGCTTTTATTATCTGCACTTATTAATCTGCAGATGAAGGTTAAATGTTCTATAACTTATTTAAGTTATAAATTAATGTCACTAAAATTTGAAGCAGCAATTCAGTAATTGTGAAGCTAACTGCAGCTAACTGAAGCTAACTGCAGCTAATTGTGAAGCTAACTGCAGCATAGCTGCTGCAGACAAACAGAAGGAGCCGCTGTAGTTTGACAAATTCTCTGCTCCTTAAACTGGTAAGTCTGTCCAAAAAGCACATTTGCTTTTCAAGACGTTGTGGTTGTAATGATCGCTCATTCACACAAACAGACTGATTGCAATCACTCAGCCTCTGATAAAAGGCTCAGAGATGAAAGCTGCTGTTGCTCTTGGCTGCAGCCTCTTCCAGCTCCACCGTTCGTTCGTTCGGTCGGCAGCACGGCTCTGGTGGAGAACGCGAGCCGCCAACCGCCGTCCCAAACGTAAAACAGCCCAGTGAAAACCATAATGAAGGATAATGAGAGCTGAAAGCCGAGCCAATCACAACACGACTGGAGCTGGAGTTTATGCGTAATCTAAAAACGGAAAGCTTACAGCCTCCATGTTGTTGAAACTCCATCATGTGAACGAGACACGCAGGACAAACACCGCTTTTCATCAGGCCTGCAGCTTCCAGCAATCCATTAATCTATCAATTGTTTTGGTGATTAATCGATTATTCACCAGAATAATCTACTATTCTATCAGTTATTCTCATTTATTAATTAAAAGTCAGAATAATCAATATTTTTATCAATTATTCTGACGACTAATCGACTATTTGCCAGAATAGTGGGATATTCTGACCAAAAATTGATTAATCATCAGAAAAAAAATCATTGTTCTGTCAATCATTGTGATTCGGAATACTCAATGATTATTCATCAGATTGATTATTCTGCTGATTAATTGGATAAAAAAATTTATTTGATTTCCTAAATTCAAACCCAGGACTCCTCTGGATGCATCTTTTACAGATAAATCCAAACTGAACAAACATTTTGTTCAGTTTGGATTTTACTGCTCTGGTCTTTTATGATTCCCATTAATTAATTGATCACTAAATCAGTTGATCAATAACAATGAATCGTTTCAGCTCTGCTCCTCGTGTCATTGTGGTTTTATAGTCAAGCTGATCTCTAAATGAGGGATAAATGAGCGCTTCCGGCTGTCAGGGCGCCGTCTGTGAGCGTGAGTCTGATCTGCAGCGTGGCGCTGCGGAGACCGTGGCGCCCGCCGCCCACTGCCCGCCACCCAATACCCGCCGCCCGCTGCCCGCCAACCGCCGCCCGCTAACCGCCGCCCGCCACCCGCGGCCGACTCAGCGCTACACTAATTGAACTAACATCTCAATGTGCGCTAAATATCTGCTCACAAATTCAATTAACTTTACCTTTCCCCCGGCTGCATCTAGACACCTTAACGGCGTTTCAGCTCGCTAAAAATAGACCCTGTGTGTGTGTGTGTGTGTGTGTGTGTGTGTGTGTGTGTGTGTGTGTGTGTGGAGCACACCGTGGACCACAGTGTGTTTGTCTTCAGACCTCTGACTGCTGGTTCGGAGCCAGAGAACAATCGATTTCATGTTGCTGCTGATCCAGATCTGTGATTTCTACGACCTGAGCCATGAAACAAAGGTCAAACAAAACGCCTCATTTTCACTTTGCATTAAGGATTTACCATGCTCCTCCTTCATGGCATTACTTTTTATTTTAGCGGGATGAGAAGGATTTACGGTTGGACATTAGGTGGATGTTTGGTTGGATGTTTGGTTGGATGTTTGGTGGGATGTTTGGTTGGATGTTTGGTTGGATGTTTGGTTGGATGTTTGGCTGGATGTGTGGTTGGATGTTTGGTTGGATGTTTGGCTGGATGTTTGGTTGGATGTTTGGTTGGATGTGTGGTTGGATGTTTGGTTGGATGTTTGGTTGGATGTTTGGCTGGATGTTTGGTTGGATGTTTGGTTGGATGTTTGACTGGATGTTTGGTTGGATGTGTGGTTGGATGTTTGGCTGGATGTTTGGTTGGATGTTTGGTTGGATGTGTGGTTGGATGTTTGGTTGGATGTTTGGCTGGATGTTTGGCTGGATGTTTGGTTGGATGTTTGGTTGGATGTTTGGTTGGATGTTTGGCTGGATGTTTGGTTGGATGTTTGGTTGGATGTTTGGCTGGATGTTTGGTTGGATGTTTGGTTGGATGTTTGACTGGATGTTTGGTTGGATGTGTGGTTGGATGTTTGGCTGGATGTTTGGTTGGATGTTTGGTTGGATGTGTGGTTGGATGTTTGGTTGGATGTTTGGCTGGATGTTTGGCTGGATGTTTGGTTGGATGTTTGGTTGGATGTTTGGTTGGATGTTTGGCTGGATGTTTGGTTGGATGTTTGGCTGGATGTTTGGTTGGATGTTTGGTTGGATGTTTGGCTGGATGTTTGGTTGGATGTTTGG
>CAEGAD010067381.1:0-40083 GCA_903067055.1 Poeciliopsis paucimaculata
AAAAGGCCCGATAGGACTCCTTCTTCAGCCTGACAGCATCCCTCACCGAAGGTGTCCACCAACGGGTTCGAGGGTTGCCGCCACGACAGGCACCGACAACCTTGCGGCCACAGCTCCGGTGAGCCGCCTCGACAATGGAGGTACGGAACACGGTCCACTCAGACTCAATGTCCCCTACATCCCCCGGAACGTGTTCGAAGTTCTGTCAGAGATGGGAGTTAAAGCTCCGTCTCACCGGGGATTCCGCCAGACGTTCCCAGCAGACCCTCACAACACGTTTGGCCCTGCCAGGTCTGACCGGCATCCTCCCCCACCACCGGAGCCAACTCACCACCAGGTAGTGGTCGGTGCACAACTCCGCACCTCTCTTCACCCGAGTGTCCAAGACATACGGCCACAGATCCGATGAAACGATGACAAAATCGATCACATTAATGTGAAAATGTCTGTTTTTGTCCACAGATCTTGAACTATTCACTGGGAGGTCACTTCCACTCTAGATGTCAGGACTTCAACTTCATTTGCTCTTTTAAAATCTGTTATTAACCATTCTTTGTATGCATTTTTACAACAATGAATTACACTGTTGCATAATGTATTGCAAGTTTATTAAACTTACAAATTAAATTGTCTCCTAAATACTAATGACCCCATTAGGTCACCTCAGATATGATACATTTTTTACCTCATAAAATATTAATTATATTAAACAGATAAAAAACACAAGTCTTGTTATTATCAGTTTCTTTATATAAAAATGTCGTATGAGTACAAAAAAACAGAAAAGAAAAGAAACTCATAGGTGTGAGCCTTGTATGCACACATATTATTATCCAGTAATATCTGTGCATAGAAAAGGCCCCAAAAATCACACAAAACTTCTTGACTAAGCTACAAACAATTCTACACATTTTTATTCCAGAAATAAATCAAAAGCACCGATTTTCAGATGTTTTTGAGATTGTACTTGAGCTGTCACGCTGAAGGTTTTTGTTTATTTTAAGCAAAGTGAAGTCTGTCTCCATATGTAAGAAGAGGAAAAAAAACAGGGAACACAAGAAGATGGGATTCACATCCAAGATGACGTGTCTCCAAAACAAGGCTCATTTTGGATTCAGAGAAGAGGGCTAATACAAACCATTGTTGTCTGTTTTCGAGCACCTTTCAGTGCTCTTTATGATCTCCATCCTCCTCGAGCTTCCTGATCTCTCCCTTCAGGTGATTGATGTTTTCCCTGCTGGCTTTCAGCCTATCTTTAAGCTCAGTGATTTCTTGGCTCGTTCTTTTCTTTGCTGCTTCCAATTTCTCCTTTGTCCTCTGTTCCAGTTCGCCAACTAGGAAAACAAACAAAGACCACGCTCAAAAAGACAAAGACTGCTGCAATGTGAAGTAGACTTTCTCCTTCGCTTTCCTCTGGAAACTGTCATCATAAGGCTAAACACCAACATTAACACATGCTTGAGCCGTTGCTATTGAACGTGTGAGTACATACACTCTGTCTCGTGCTTATAAGCTCCAAGGGTGAGTTGTCTGGATGTGGTCAGCAACTGTTGCATCATGGCCGTTGGATCCTGAAAAATCTGCAATTCACATAGTGTAAAATAATAATGATTGATAAACAGGAACACAGAGGTGAATCTAATGATAAACAAGAACATAAGTTGTACCATTTCATCATAGAACTCAGAGACGACCGTTTTCTTCGGCATGGCACTGGAATCTGATTGGAACAGCTTCAGCAGATGGTACAGAGTAACCTTTGGCAAGAAAACAGAAACAGACACAAAAATCATATATTTTTGGTAAACTGGCAACCCTTACATTTTCAATTTCAAAATATCATACTTTTCAGGTCCAAAGTGCAGGATACAAGTGTAATCACAAGGAATGACACAAAAAAGGAGATTAGAATGGCGGGAGTATAGAAAAATAGTAGAAAAGAAGGAAGGAGGAGCAAGTAGAAGAAAAGTAAGATTTTTTTTTTTGGTGGGTTGGGGTTACAGGAGATCACTGTGTGAGAGAGAAGGGACTCAAACATATATTAACAACCTTTGACAATTATATATGGAATAAAGCCTAGAAGTAGATATTTTTTATCCTTGTGTCCTTGAAATCAGTTTTTGTTCAGTTTTAACCAGATTCTGTTTAAGAACCAATGAGCCAAATTAATCCTGGATTTAAAGCTATCCAAAGTTCAAACAAGTATGTAATAGAGACGTCCTTTTCAAACATTTTAATGAATCCACGCTTAGTCAACACGTTCAAAGGGGGTGGAGGAGGGAGCTGTAGGGTAAAAGCAAAAAGAAAGATGCAATGTAGACATTATATGGTTTTATTTGCCCGTTAAAAAACAGAAGGGAAAAAAGCAGGGAAAACAGAACTTTTTTTCATTCTTCATTTTATAATTTTTTATATTTATTGAGGCCTCGGAAATGTAAAAAGCAAGTCCCCAAGACTGTTTGGGAACCCTGAGTATAGCTTTACAGTAATTTCCAGCACCAAACAACATTTCTACTTCCCGCTTGGGTATGTTACTCACAGGTCTCTCATTAGGGTCAATAAAGAAGATCTTGATGATGATTTCAAACTCTCCCCATCCTGTCTCTGTGATCTCATATGGAGGCTTTGTGACCACTAGAGAGAAGAATGACAATGTTAGCAGACATTTGTAAAAATATGCAAGGATATCATTATGCTGTCACAACATCCCCTTCTGATACACGGTGGTGGCCGTATCATCTTTGTAAAAGGTTCTGTTGTGACCTTTACATAGTGGAAAAAAAATATTTTACAAGTTTTTGACCCAAGATTTTTAAACTTTGTCTTACCTCTCAAGGGGTTTACATAGCTCTCGTGTAACTTGAACTGGATCTTCTTTACATAGGCAGACATATCCTGGGAGAGTTAAGATAAATAAACTTTCATAATTTAATTTTACGTCAATAAATACCACTATTTTAGGGACATTTCTTTTCTTTTCTAAAGATCCCACACCTCATTTCTGTAGGGTTTCACATAGACAGACCACTGATGCGTGTGTCCATCCTCCTCTCTCTTCTTTCCAAAGTAACGGGCAACATTTCCAAACACAATGGGCTTCACTATTGTCACTCCCTGCAAGAAAAACACCATAAAAGTTGAGTATGGACAATTTATACTGGTCACTTCTCAACAACACTGCGAGGGTTAGAAGTGTCAGAAAAAGGAACCAAGTGATTGTATTTTTATCGAACAGAAAACCCAAACTGTTAACATATCAGATTTGAATTAATCTTCTTTATCTTTACCTTAACGCGCCCTCCGGAATCTGGTCCAAATTCAGTCATCTTTTTGAACATAGTATTCCGAGAACAGGTTTTATAACAGTGTGGGTCTCTAGACGTCTATTCTAGTTCCACTACTCGTTTCCAAACCCATTTAATGGGCCATTTAAGCGTTTAGCGAACATTTTATGCAACAAAACCGCATTCTAGCATAGGCGGAAATGACGCTAGGAACGTGTTCACCTTCCGGTATGAACGGAGGCTGAACATAAAGGTTCCACCACAACAAAAATAATAAAAAGAAATATAAACGAAAACTGCACAATTTTTAATAATTCAGAGTTTCTACATGTAAGACCTAGTTCTAACCAAACAGTTCAGTAAATATATAAAATTTTCGTGTGCATGTTTAAAAAAATGTCATCTTAAAGTACCAGAAATGTTTTCATAATGTAACATTTTTTTTTACCCCCACAAAATATATTTACAATTTAAAAAATAATTTTAACTACTGATATCAGTTGGAGATGTTTTAACTTATTCAAAACATTGATAATAAAAGATAAGGTGCTAACTTCACATATTTACCAGTAATTTGGTCACTTATCAAGAAATGTGGTCTTTTGAAATCAATAGAAATTTAACACAAGTGATAGTAGTAAAAAAAACACTTAGGGTTTAAGTTCTAGTTACCTACATTTCTGGCTTTTGAAGGCCTTTGCTTTGAGTTTTAGGTATACATTACAGAGGTATGAACTTGTCTCTTTGATGACTGTTTTCAAACCTAATCTTGCTTCATAACCAGATTCTGGTTAAATAATACAAACTTTCTTTTCTAAACCTGGAGTCTCAAACTATGGGACAAAATTATAGAACTTTATATGTAACTGCTGAACAAATGAATTCTACCACAGAATCTCTCATATCATCCAAAAATCAAAACGTTTCTAATTTTGGTGTTTCAATTTGAAACTCCTTTCAAACTGCATTCATTCCCAACTATCATTCAGTAGTGAGCATGTGGACCACGAGTCTGTTGAATAAGTAATCATTAAAGTAATCATACCACATACAATGTCACCTTCTTTTTAACATAATGCTGTGGGATGTAATCCCATGCAGTTTTTGTTGAAAGCTGCCCAGTGTGGAGAGGTTGTGTTTACTCTGGTATGAACAATATTAGTAAATATTAATCACAGTTGATTCAATTTGGCACCAATTTCCACTGGTTGCAGAATTACTCCTTTCTCTGCTCTAATTGCTTGAAATAAGAGGCTCCATTATTTTTGTGGGACTGATGACACACAACATTCTCACATTATCCCCAACAATTGCAGAAACACAATAATTAAGATCACAAGCCAGTGACATTTTTGTGGTAGAAACTAATATATTTTCAATTCTTTGTATTGATCAACAACTCTGCATATAATTTGCCAAAAATAACCTAAATTTATTATATTTGCCAATAATTGAAACAATTTAGTCCAATATAAGTTGCCATATTGTGCTTCAATATTTAAAACTGCAGACATTTTTGATAAAGTACAAATGAAACAAAAACTGAATGCAAAAGAATTTTATTAGTAAAAAATCAGCAATGTGAATCTACCACCACCATATTCCTATGGTAAAATGGAATTCCCAATTAAGAATTTCACAATTAATAACCAATAGTATCCCAAACTGCAGTTTTATGAGAGATCATGTGAAAATCAGAGCTTTTTAATTGCCCACTTATTTCCCAATTCTGTTCTAGGGAGAAAACATTGTTAGTTCAAATAAGACTTATACCATATATGCAATAAGTTAAATTTAACTTAAATTGAAAACATTAAAAAAGGTTACTTTTCATGTTTTGTGTAGTGGTCTTGCTCGAAGCAGCGGCCATTCAGGCTCCTCATAACTTCTTCTCCAGGACAGGCAGACCTGACAACACTTACCTTTTAGCTGTGGAAAAAGGCTGGCACAAAACGGACCTACACTTTAACCAAAACTCAAAGGATTTTTGTCTTATAGCTCTGAACATTGCTTATGTACATTAAAAACAATTTTTGATTATTTTTCTTTAGATACAATGTAACAGGACAAAAACATAAGCCAATCACTTTTGAACATTCAATTTAAGATTTTCTCTTTCGATTAGAGGCGCCGTTGTCATCAAACGACAAAAACATTAACCAAATTTCTGACGCAAGTATAATAATAAAAAAAAAAAAAAACTAAAAAAAAAAACTCTACTTACCGGTTCACTAAAAATCTAATGCACCCTTCTCCATTACTATTAACAGAGTTGACAGGGTCATAAGAGAATATGAACATCTGTGAGTACAAAACACAATACAACACACTGACGAAAAACATTCTGCAAGAGCATCATCAGGACACAGGTTTGCACTCAAATTGTAAAGAGCAAACTTTCAATGTCCTCTTGTTTCCCCCAAATAACACTGGAAATGTAAGATCTCAAATTATGTCAAAAATAAAATTAGGATGAGATGATAACAGTAGGCAATGTCAAGTGGAGAATAAAATCCAAATACAACAAAAATATGTCCCCCCCCCGTCCTTTAACATCTGCCTATATAGATATGCAACGTAAAAAGGAAAAAATAACGTACTATACTTTGAGACACGGTTGGAGCAGCTCTAGATTCTTAGCAATTTTTACAATTTTATTCTCTTAAATTCAAAAATCGGTGAAGACTTGCAATTCAAAAAGTAAATCTGTATTGAAACAAATACAGCTATTTTACGTCGCAATTCAAAATTTGGTCTTAGACAGTAAAAAAAGCAGAACTTCTTAAAAGCATTTCCTTAAATGCTAAAAAAAAAAAAAAAGAAAAGAAAAAAAAAGGAAAGCTATAGAAGACAAACTGACAATCACAGTGACACAAATGCAACACAACAGGATGGGTGGTGAAGTGAAAGAGAGGCTGCTTTAAGTGGCAATCAATCCCTTTTTAACATTGCGTTTTAAAGAAATTTCAGGTGCATGGAATATTATTCTGATCACACGTTTACATACACTCATCATGGGAATTGATGTCAATCATTTGGATAATTAGCGATACATGTGAAAGCATTTTCCCCAAAGAGTGAACTAGTTTTAAGGAAAATAACGGGAAACAAACTACAAATTTCTCCAAAGATTAAACTATTTACAGCATAAATGGCTTGCTTAACTGTCAAGCATGGTGTTGGCGGCATTATGTTGTGGGAGTAGTTCATTGCAAGTGGGTGGAATAGATAACCACCTTAAATTTTTTTCACTTTCACACAGACCAAAGGCTAGATGTTTTAGTAAAAATGTTAGTTTCAGCCTTGTTTGGAACACTGTTGAACATTTATGCACTATGATTAAAAGCTCCGTGACAAGAAATACCCTAATTCAAATGATTTCAAGTAAGAGCTTCTTTAAAAATTTAATCAGAATTATGCCAACAGCTGATGGATGACTACAAAATCTGATTTTGTTGTACGAAAAGCAGAGAAAAAAATAAAAAAGCTCAAAAAACATCCTGAAAAGGCTCCAAATTAATGACAATCCATGAAAATGAGTGAATGTAAACATCTCTTCGAACTTGCATTCGACACTAACCAGTTTTTACAACAATGGACTAAAAGAAAATGGGTAATCAATTAATGTAACAATATTGCTCACTATGAGGAAAATGTACCACAAACATTTTGTCTTTATCACTTTTGGTAACAACTATCCAGCATAATTACATGTGAAGCAGTGCAGCAAACGGCAGAAGGCTTATTTTTTTTGATTTACGACGTGATTTCCAAAAATGATCCTAATGCCTCTAGAAGCGTCCATTTTGGTTCACACCATTGTCTGTTCACATTTGAAAATACATTCTACTGAAGTCTTACCTTGGAAAAATCCCATCCATTTGAAGAAAAACAAAATGTCAAGGAAAAGGATCACTTACTTGGTGAAATTTGGGATTATAAAAATAAAAAAATAAAAAAATAAAATCAAGTGCAAAAATACATTTAATATAAATGAAACAAACATGTAGAGAAATTCACCAGATGAGTGGACCTCAAACATTTTTTTATTACAACACCATCTAGTTTTTCATTCAAAAATCAGACATTTACAAACATTCTAACCAGGAAGAAATGAGAATGAGAGAAAGAGAGAAAACGTCAAACATGAACCCTATAAAAACGTGCCTATATTGAATTTACATAGTACAGCGAGCCAAATAAAAACAACAAATGAAAGGAACTTGATGCTTGTCTTCTATTTTTAGGGTCGCACAGCCATTTTATTGTTTCTTTGCTTCTTTGCAAAAAAAAAAGAAAAGAAAAAAAAAAGCATCACACATACTAGTCTTTATGTCAAACAAAACAAAAATAAAAGAACTGCTTGGAAAGTTTTCTTTCATCTTTAGTTATGAATATAGACATGTGGACAAAAGCCTTACATAGATGAGGGTCCTCCATCCACTGCTCTTAGTCAGGCAGACAACAGAGAGAGGGGGATGGGTGGAGAAGGAAAAGGGAGGAGACATGGACGGGGGTGCAGGAAGAGCTGGTAGTTGTAGTCCTGTCCGGTCATGCAGGGTGAGCAGGGTGATGGTGTACTGAGAGCGTTCCTCCTTTTCCTTCCATCCTTGATTCACGTGAGCTGAAAGGTGTCAAAACGAAGGGTGCAGTTTGGTTTGGAGCCAGCCCAAGAGTAAACACTCCCCCACTCACCAATAAACCTCTACGCTACAGAATATGTCCGCCAAGGCTGGGTTCAATTTACCATCACTTTGAGTCGCAGTGCTAAAGTTTACAACAGCATAAAGACTACATTGTGTGGGGATTACGACAAATGCTGGACAACGAGGCACAATTAGTAAATTACATTGGTTTGTTTTGCACTCAGCTGATTGTGAATTGCTCCCAACCCCAGCGCATACACAAGAATATCATGCAACTTTCAACAGAGTAGCTTATTTGCAAAGTTTCAGCATGAAGACACAACAGAACATTTAAAAGTGTTCCTTCGATAGTCTAATGTAGATAGTAGCTTGAATAGGAGCTATATTCATGGACAATACATTTATGGACAGAGAACCTCATGTTAGATATGCAACATTTTAGACTAACTTTTGGTATTTTGTAAGAGGGCTGACCTTTAATAAATTCCAAATTCAGGTATGGACATGGAGAAACATGCTACATACAGTTTAAACAGCACAAACTATACTGGTTTATTAAGGTTTTATTTTATAAACACAGCTGCAGCCAACAATATTGTAAAATTGTTTTGTACAAAAGAAGGAAAATAGGATTTAAAAGAGCTACCTTCACATCTTGAGCAAAAAGATTTTAGAATGTAGTTCATTCAAATTTGAATCAGCTTCATTATTATGCTTCCGAAAAAATGTCCTGCTTAATTTTTCATTACAAAATTACAGCTTTGGGTAGACAGACTGAAAAGCTAAACACTGAAAATGTGGATCTGTGTTTTTCCAACAAAGACACTTCAGAGCTTGTTCAGAACCAGTCCTCGACTTTTTCTTTTGACTTCAATCGTGACAAAATTAGCGTATAAAAGCACAAAGGGACCACTAAGAAAAACAAATAAAAAGGTATCTTGTGAAACAAGACTGCAGGCTGTGCAAAACTACATTTAATAACTAATAATTTAATAAAAATTACATTCTACAACTTCCAAACAAATCACAAAAAGTTGATAAAGCATTGTTTGTGTGTTTGTGTCACTGGTTGTAAATACCAAGACTAGTTTTTTGTTTAAATAGCACAGAAAATTAAAAAAAGAATGATCTCCAGTCCTAAACTAGCACTGAAGCATTTTGGAGGAAAAACAAGACCTGGTTCTTTCAAAAAATTTTGAACATAAAAAAACACATATATAATCACTGACTTTTTAAAACTCTGCAATATACATTCTGCCACCAGAATCTGTGAACTTTATATTTTTAAAAAGGTACAACCTTTTCTTTTACATGAAACAATGCCGAGATGCAAAAATGTCATGTTTCCCATCAAGATCTATCAAACAGAGCAAATCAAGCAGACGGAAAACTTTATGTCAACACCTGAGCACAACAAAGTGCAGCATGCAAAGAACAGGAAACTTAGAGGCTGAATGGAAGCAGTAAATAGTGTCAAACTATTTAGTCAGTATATCCCTGCAATATTACAAGCCCTTCAAGAATGTTACATGAAAAATGGCAGAAATATCTAATTTGTTTCAATCCCAGCTTCACCTTTTATGGGACAAAGATTCAAGTATCTTCATTAAAAGCTCATGAGTACACTCTGGTTTCAGATGTTCTATTAATATTAAGAACAAGCAGATGATTCACCCCACAATACTAATTTCATTAGTAATACATCATTTGCTGAATAATTAAAGGTTCATTACAAATTATAGACATGAAACGTTGCATCAATGTCTGCTTGTAAATGGCAATTAGATCAAAGTCAAACCAGGGTTGAGCAGTCTCCCTAATCTCGCAACTTTTACTGTTGGTTTGCTTTTTACATTTTACAAACCAGGCCTTTTAACAGCGGGCACAAAACGTTTCAGATCCAGACCATCACCTCATAAATCCACCAGATGTTTAATTTAAATTTAGTTCCTTAAAAATCCAGCTTTTAGCAAGGTAATCTTTTTATATATATATATATAGCAACCCTTAAGGTTTTTAACAGAATATTTGCTCTGCAGCAGAGGTCTGCAAACTATACAAACCAAATACATTTCTTTCCTAACTCCACAGACCAGTTTAGACCCACAAAACCAATTGTTAAGCATTTAAATGTAGGTTTAAGTAAACCTGTGTGTTTACTGCCAGGGGTTGGGGACTGTAGCCACATGTGAATAGCTGAACTTCATCATTACTTGAGACCCCTTCTAAAATACTTAGAATTGCCTACTTAATTGTTGAAACAGCGGATATACATTAATATATGTGAAGTGTAAACCATCTTAACACTGCCACGGAAGTTGATGGTGCGTTCACACCAAATGCGTCTTGACGCTTCCAGTTCGAAGGGTGTGCACTCTTGGTGTTTTCCCACCAGATGCGTTTTGAGCATCTGACATGTCTGGTTTACATTCAAAGTCTATGTGGAGCGTTGATTTCGCTAGACCTGGCAAACGCTCCAAACAGTTCAAATCGTGGCGCACTAGACGCTCGAAATGGCCCTCAACACGCCTCCATATAAACAGTGAATCAGACACGCCTAAGACTCAAAATGTGTTTGGTGTGAACGCACCATAACATCCATGATTCTTCTTATTTTGTTTTCTGGAGGTCACAGCCAGGAAAAGAAATGGCGGCCCTGGATTGGCTGCTTGCAAATGCCAACTATTTCTAGTAGCACTGTGCTAAAGTAATCCTTCTTCCTAAGCTGGAATTTATTCAGAGGTCTGTTTGGAGTATTAAAATAGGCAGCAATATGCATTTGTTTTTGTATTGTTTTTTTACCTCTAGTATTTGGTGTTTTTAGCTATTTGCAGGTGGCTGTAGTCCTTAACTCCTGCGAACGCCAGCAGCCACTGTGGAAGGTTTGTACATTGCAGACCCCTGATCTAGAGTCCAGAAAGCCTTTGGACTTAAAACAGAAAAACTTGGACTAATCAATTATATGAAGACATTTGCAGACTTCTCCAAACTTTTTTTAAACTCACTTTAGTGTGATGACAGAAACAATCAAAGACCAGATTTTCTTGAAAAAGGGTTTCTTTTAACTCTGACCTGCTACTCCTTGTAACTGTGGACATTCCCTATAGACTATGTATTGGACCTTATTTTGTTACTGCAAGTTGGTGCCAACCTTTATTTTTAGAGTGTTTGACTCTGGTTTGACATGATCAAATTGCTTCTTTGTCAAAGGACATTGAAGATGCCTCTTCAATAATTATACTGGCAAAGTGTCTTAAGGCATTGCAAAGCAAGAAACTTTGAAAAACACTTAGTTCATGATTATGAACACCAACAGTAAAAAGCATACTTTGACAACAGATGGCCAAACCATAACAGGCATAACTACATATATAACACGACTGACTCTTTTCCTGAAATATTACATAGAAGAGTGTGGAGCACTGGAACATGGGGCATATTTGGACATGATGTTTTGCCCATTTCCAAAGTAATAAAGTAGTTTTCAAACTTTACTCAAATGCATTTTATTGTCCACACATTCAATATCAGGCCTTGTGTCCACTGGGTACTTTTTCATTTTTTGTGGCAACAGGCGTTAGAAAATCCTGGTGCAGTTAACAAAGCTTCTAAACTTAATTGTTGCCACCCCATATATAATAAAAAAAGAAAATGTAAATGATTTGTATCTTAAACAGGGTTCCCAATGGACACAAAGTACTTTTATGTGAAATAATCAAATAATGCATAATTTAAGGACACATACTTTGAATACAAAGTTGTTTGACTTGCTAAGACCTAAGATTCAGAACAAGTCTGCACTAAAAAGGACATTGCAGTAAAATAGTTACCAAGTGACATTATGTTGGGCTTTGTCTGCTTCTAAAGTTCAGCAAAACCAAAATATAAATCACCCTGCTAAATATTTTATGGCATACAATAGAGACACTAATAAAAAGGCAATAGTATATATTAAATACACAATGCATAATTCCTCACTACAAGTGCATTTGACTTCAGTGACTCAGAGGGCTGGGTAACCATAAATGTTCCTACTGATCTCTGATCATTATTAAATTGAGATCCATTCTTTTCTTTTTCTTAAACAAAGCAGCAGCACACCACAAACAACATTTCAACTACAGCAAAGATATACACAAGGTAGCATGTTATTTAACATGCAAATGGTGCCTTGGTAGACAGTACCAACCAATAACAATTACAACATGGGTGACACTAATCAGAAAGTGACCCAGAAAGACTAAGAGTGGCCTCAACATGTTACAGATTAATTTGAGAAGCAAAACACCAACAATGTATCGGAAAAATTACTTAGAGAAGTTGGTGACAAAGAATAAATAGATCACTTCAACTAGTATGACATGACCAAAATGACAGCACAACATACCATGCTGGGACACAACCTGGACAATTCATTTCAGACTGTAAACTAGGGATGGGCACTGATTATTGAAGCTATAGTAATTACATTGAGCTTTAACAACAAAATGTTGTACGATATTTCCATCTCATTTTACTCTCCCTGACTGTAGCGTGTTGCTCTTACCACAAGAGGGCGATGCATCAGCTTAAAGTGGAGTGGGTGTTTAGAGCTTTAAAAATGGATTAAAATTAACGTTAATGAAATTGTTCATTAACGGTTTCATTTCAAATTTTTATTGATATTTTTCTGATTTTAACTTGTGGGCGCAAAATGTTAGAAAAACAGGAAACCATAACAGTAGTTACGGTTTCAGTAGTTTAGTGACAAACTACTGCATCCAAAGTGAGCAATGGAGTGTTATAGAAGATCCTTCCTCCCATCAGCTACCAGACTATCAATCACTGTTCCCAACAAACTATCAAACTATTAGTGTTTACACCCCTCTTGGTATTTCTACTGTTTACACAGTTTTGTAAATTTTTTAATTATGCTACTCAATTGTGCAATCTTTTCCATCTGAATACAGAACTATTAACTGCACAGTATGTCATGATGTAACATGACAAACTGTCATGTTACATCATAACAGACTGTACATCTTAATTGTGTTTTTATATATATATATATATATATGCACTAAAGTTTATCATAATTATTATCCTGTGACTTTTCCTGTGATTTTGATCACTGATATCTATATTCAATATTGGATTATAAGGTTTCTCCTAAACAATTTGCCATTCTACAGATGTTTGAAATGCCCATCCCTACTATAAAGTATGACCAATATTATTTATTTTTTTAGATTATTATTTAAACTCTTAAAACATTTACATAACTGTGACATTTAATTTAGCTAACTCATCTCTTTTTACATAAGTTTGACACTAAAATACCTGGAGAAAGCACATTTTTTATCAAATACCAACATACATGGCAGATTAAATCAAGAAAGACAAGAACGTGAGGATCCTTCATTTCTCAACTTCACCTCAAAGTTTTACAATGAGGTTCAATTGTCTGAAATTCAACAAAGCTACATTAGAACTACTCAAGTTTGACACATGTACAAGATCAGGTCTTGCATGCAACCAGTTGAATGCTAATATTGTTTGGGGTCTTTACATTTGTATATATATTTAATCTAATAAAATGGCAAAACTTCACATTATTACAGATCTACATTAATAAAATGTTTTTCTGCCAATAACCTGCATTTTACTTTCACTTAACTCAATAAAACAAGTCAGGTTAAATGCAGCTTCTGCAATAGATACTGTGAGGACAGATGGGACATCAAATGTTTGGCATTAAATGACACCAAATACCAACAGTCAAAGTCAGCTGTAAATGCACATAGGTTTGTCTAAATTCAAACAATCTTCACATTCAAGCCAAAAAGTTGCTCCACATTTGATCTAAGCTCACAGCTGTTGGTAAAACACAAAACTCAGCTGTTTAACATTCATAATCATTGTCAACATAGCACAATCAGAATAAACCAATTCTTAAGAGGTACTGCTTTATATCATCCCTTCAACAGAGGAGTGCACAGATGATGCCCAGAATATTGTTCAGCTGTGAAAACTGCTCAGAAAAAAATGAAATGTATATATACATATAAAAGGATCAGTGAACCTTGTGATTTACCAACTTCTGAAGCCCAAAAGTAACAAATACATCCAACACTGAATTTCCAGTGACTGCTAGTGTTTCTGTAACTTCACAAATACAAATCCCAACCCTGTTCCAGTTCACGCATTGCATAGCAAACATTGACTATTGCATAAAATAAAAGCACTCTGTGCATCTTCCAACAAACAATCACTGAATCAGGAGCTTCATAGCTGAAGGACATCAAACTTGCAAAAGCAGAACAGGCTTGAAGCTCACCGATCAGTTTTAGACACAGCCGGTGTTGAAATGTTAGTCTATAATAAGCTTGAACAATAAAAGCTAAAAACTTATCATTAAGCTTCTGGTCTTTCAGCTTTTGTAAATGTACCATTACATATATTTTCCCAGACAATATTCACAACATGTGCAATGGCTCACATTGTAAAACAAAATGGTAACTCACCTTTCCACCTACCTGAATCCATAAGGCTGAGTTTTCAAAGCCCTTACTTGGCTCACTTAATACTTTCTTGACCCAAAGGTTTCTCATTTTATGCCATGTAATATCAGAAGGTAAAATGCCATACTGCAATTCAGTTGGAGTGAAAGAAGTGAGCAAAGGAAAAGGCTTCATATCTCTGTTATTTTCCTCTTCCAACTTTTTGGTTCAGATTCAATTAAAATGGCTACAGAGCGCCACACTGTACCCACCTGCCCTGACATCTAGCGGTGCCGGTATTCCCTCTCCCTCTCTCGTTCACGATCTCTGTCCCGGTCCCTCTCACGGTGGCGGTCGCGCTCCCGACTGCGCTCTCGGTAATAATCCTCGTGCCGGTCTCGACTGCGGGATTTGTGTCGCCGGCTCTTTTCTCTGGAGCGGCTGTGGTCGCGTTCTCGGGAGCGTTCTCTTCTGGTGGAAATGAAATGCTTGTCGACTCAACATTTTAAAGATAAAACCTTTTTCTTCAGCTTTTTTTTGTTCTTACCTAGATACAGAGCCATAGCTCTTGGACTCTATGCCATGGAGACAGTCCTGCAGGGAACTGATGAGGACTTTGCAGCGGTCATCTGCAGAAACTTTGGACTGCTTGATCAGACTGATGGCCGTCACCAAAGTCTCTATAGCACTGCCATAATCAGCTAAAGGAGGCAGAGGTATGCATTAAATAGGGAATCTGATTTTTTAATATATGACAAATGCACTGTGAAAACACATTTATTGTCTCAATTTAGGAAACACCAGAAAGTAGTAGGCAATTCAACTACTTGGCATCAGATTCCAAGACAACGAAGTGTTAATATTTTCTTTGAAAATTTGCACTTTGGAAAATTCTGTTAGGTAATTAGTAAGAAAGAGATTTTATTAGAACATAAACAATGATATGAATTATGCAAATGTGGTCATCAGCAGCCCTGCTCAATTCATGGACTTTGCTTTATATTTTGTTTGGTGATTATATACAGTTGGCAGGTTAAGCTTCTACAGGTCCTGACTAATTTCTGCTTGAATTGTGAGCTTTATTTTAGCTCCACCGTTTGTTAACATTTAGATGTTTTGTTTGCCTAAAATTCCAGATAACATTGGATTGAGCTCTCTTGCTGGTATCTTTGTTACCTGCGCTGGCATCAGACACGGCCCTGGAAATGGCGCTGGAGGAGATAGCTCTGTTCCTGTTCATGATCTCTTCAAACTCGGCCTCATTCAAAGGGCCCCGCGATGACTCCATGTCTCTACAAAGAACCAATAAGGAAATCAGTCACCAATGCAGCCAATAAAAGACAGTTTTTTTTCTTGTCATACTTCCATTAGCCTTACCCTCGTCCAGGACCGTAATCTCTGGAATCATATGGCGGCGGCCGTCCGTACAGATCGTTTGGCCCTGGCGGGCCTCGGCTGTCGTTGGGGGGCATGCTGTTCCCGCCAGGCGGAGGGAAGAAGGCGGGGTTCACATGAGGAGCTGGTGGTGGCCCACCTGGAGGAGGGCCTGGCAAGTGTGGGGGTGGAGCCAAAGCCAACGGGGGTCCAATAGGGCCTGGAGGCCGAGGAGGAAAAGGTCCTGGGGGAGGTGGGCCCTGATGAGGCGGTGGAGGACCTGGAGGGGGGACGTAACCTGCAGGTGGGGGGCCTGGAGGGAGAGGTCCAATTGGTGGCTGACCGAATTGAGCAGGGAAGAGAACAGGTGGGGGAGGCCTGTCGCCACGATTCGGGGGTCCTGGCAGAGGAGGAGGAAGGCCTTGGCCAGGAGGTGGAGGACCTGGAGGCCCTGGGGGGCCAGGAGGGCCCGGAGGAGGACGAGGAGGTCCCTGGATCCCACCTATAATGAACAACAAGGAAAAGAAGAGATGTACTTAAAACAAACTGCTTAACCTCTGGCTACAGCACAGCCAAACAGCTCTCATCTGGAGAAATAAGCATGTTGTTAAAAGTTCTGGAGGTCTTTCCTACATCAGAACACAAAATGGGAAAACGACAAACAGCATAAAGTACATTAAAAGTCTAATAAAAACATCTTAGGAGGGCTTTATTTTCTTAGCATCTTTCAAATAAATGTTAAGATGCTGATTGGGTGAGAACGCAAAGCAGAGACAAATGACAGACAGATGAAAGCAAGCTGGTGCTTCATATAATTAATATCCTGAAAATACAATTTGATGGACAACGATTCTTGTGATGACATCGGAGGAACCATTTCTGGAAGACTTAAACCTTGCTTAAAGACTTCTTATATTTGATAACGTGCCTTACAAAAGTACTAATAGCACGTAAACTTCCTCAATGTGTTATGACACAATCACAAACTTCAAAGTATTATGTGAAGTGGAAAGACAATTTTTCATTTCCTTTTTCCTCAAAATAAAAATATGACATTTAAATTTAGCACCAAATGCCTTCGGAAGTCACTTAATTGGCAAAACCCATCTGTGGTCGATTAAAGTTTGCGAGGAGAAAAGTAAGGGACACAACATACTTGTGAAAAAAGACACTGGTGCTTCTACATATTACTGTCATCAGTTTTCTAATTTTTATCTGTGAAGAGGCTGGAAACATTTATGCATGTATCCATTTCAGTTCACTTCATAATTAATTAGTGCTTTATGTTTATCAATCAGACAAAATGGCAGTAAAACACACTGAGGTTTGTAGCTGTAACAAAATGTGACCAAGTTGAAATGATCCAAACACTTTTGTAAGGCACTGGTATGTTGGGAGTGTAGTTGGTAAACTGAACCTTGAATAAGATCATTATCCTGACACAATTCGTACCACAGGTCTATCACCAAGCTTCTAAGTCTTCAGAGAAGAAAGATAACTGATCAAATTATTCAGATCAATCGAGGTGTTTCACCTCTGCTATGCCAGCTCCCGTTCCTGCCCCCCGGCGGGAAGGGATTGAAATTCATTTCCATCAGAGGGCCATCATGGTGGCTAACCAGATCTGGTCTCATTCCCGAGCCTAATGGGGAAGAAAGCAAACCAACCATCACTCTTCCCTTCATAAACTTCTGGCTCCGAACTGAAGGCCTGACGCATCCCAGTGGGGAAGGGGCAGCAGTTAATAAGCAATAGATGAGGCATGAAAAGGATTGCATGGAGAAGAGGAAAAAAAGCGCTACAATAATGTCTTCTGCTTCTTGCATTATGCAGGCAACGCAAGACTTGTGAAGAGCTAAAAGACGCCAAGTTAAGCTTTAAGCAAACAGCTAGTTAAGAAACGGAACTGGAATCTATCAGCGAGCGAAGGACTGCAGCCAGGAAAGTTGAACTGGAGGCAGAGTGGGACAGACAAAGAGCAATCTAAATTAAGAAAAGCACAGACACAATTCTGACAATACAAACTAAAACTCTAAAACTGTACAAGAGTGGCTTTGAGTCCATGCAAGTCTGAGTAATAGAGTGTTTGTTGAGCAGAACCTTGTGACAAAAAGCCAACCTAATCAGGCTGAATCTTTAGGACTGACTGCAAAATTTCAGAGTTTTTTTCTTTTTTCTTAAAAAAAAAAGTAAAACATATAGTTTTACATATAGTAAAACGCATGTAATGTACACGTGTTGGGTGTTTTTAACACCATCTCTAGTATTTCCCTCAAAATGTGCCGTCAAACCAACCTGGGAAGTGTGGTGGTGGGCCTCCGGGCCCCACAGGGCCGGGGAAGCGGTCATTTCCAGGACCAGGGGGTCCAGGGAACCTGCCTTTGCTGCGGCTGCCCATTGGGAATCCGCCACGGGAGCCTGAGCCTGGAGGCCCGGCTTTACCTTCCCCAGACATCTGGCCTGACTGGGTACCTGCGCAATCAGAGAAGATAAAAACAAACCCACATATTTCTATTTGCTCATCCCAATTGTCTTTATAAACAAATAGAGGATTATTTTACAAAACTAAAACAAATAAAAAAAAAAGTTTAGAAAGATATGCCAAGAGAGTAGATGGCCAACTTACTTTTACGTGACTGCATCTCAAACTGACTCAGAGATTGTTTATTGCATGGTGTGACAATAGGATTTTGCCCATGGAGTTCCCTCTTGGACAACAGGTCCATTAACTTTCTGGACGATGCCTCTGAACCGACACACACCAGGGCAAACCTGGAACATTTAAAGGAGGACGTGCACTTATACCACCTGGAAAATTGTTTCTTAAAAGAAACTTGTCTTCGATTCAAGGTACTTCTAATGACATATAATATATCAGACACCAACAAGCTCACCCTTTAGACTGGCCATTGGCGCGGTTTTCAAAGAACTTGATCTCAAGAACATCTGAGATGCCTATTGACCGAATAGCTTCTGTCAGGTCTTCGTCTGTTGTCCACTGCGAAACAAAATACAGCATTGTCAGCATGCCAGAGCTCATTCAAAACAAATCGAACATTTGGAGGTTCAACACAAATCTGAGCTGTAATAAGTCCTCACCCATGTCAGGTTTCCGATGTACAGAGCAATCCTTTTGCCTGTGTAGGTGTAAACCACATTGGGCGGGGCGCTCTTCCCCCCTTCGGAGCCCCCTGGAGCGGGGAGCGAGTCCAGGTAGTCGCGGTCTTCCGGAGCATCTCCGTTATTGGCTGAGGGGGATATTACGTCATCATACAAATCGATCTGCTCATGAGGGGGGTACTCTGGTTCCTGTAATAAAACATCATTAGATGAATATAAACATGGGGAGCAATTAAGCCATACCAGCTCAAACTTAAACACTCAATTTACAGAAATCACAAAAGCCAAATTTTTCTGGCAGCAAATTAACTACTTTAGAATTAAATATTGTTATATACAGAATTAAATGTTGCCCCAAGGTGGGGCATAAATCTATCTATAGTTGGCATAAAATGTCCAATGAAAGACCAAATAAATCATACAGTTTTTGTTTTTTCCCCCCATTCACTTATTTCTATAAAGATCTCAAACTTGGAAAGAAGCAATTGTTCATCCCGAAATTAACTGGGCTAATCTGCTGCAACTTTTAGATGAGTCTCTGCATCAACACAGCTGAATCACAAAATTGGGTCATCAACAGCACAGAATGAGGGGGTAATTCTGTCATTTAATTCAGGTGTGCTGGAATCCACATGTTGCTAGTCAATGGCCTCCAAAGGCTGGAGTCTAACACCACTGTAAGAGTTATACCAAAATATAGAAATCAATAATAAAAAAAATCAGCAACTAGAATAAAAATGTTGAGAACAGCAAAACCCCATTGTATTAATATCTTTAAAAAAAAAACAACAAAACAAAGCATTCTCCTCATAAGAAACATTTGGCTTAACTGGTCAAAAAGGTCCTATTTAGTTTTAAATGTACAGCAGACGTATCTAATTCACACAATGGCTAACATTAGTTTGACTAATTCGCAGAAAACACGGTCTTAAAAACATTTTTTTTCAACAGACAACATTTTGTAGATAACCCATATCTGCGAATGACTGACTTCCTAGATAAAAACTAATGGTGTCTCTTCAAATACCACAGAAGAAGTAAACAAAAGGGGCGTGTGTGTATAAAAGGAAACATGTAGATATGCTAATAGCACATAGCTACAGCCAGATGTATTTTCACTCAATTTGAGTGGAGTGTTTTGTAGAGTTGTTCACGGAAGAATATATTTATTTTGCTTGAAATAATAAAACTTCAGCGCTACCAAACAACTCGCTTGAAATAGTGCGAAGCTAGCTAAGGAAACTGCGTTTGTTTAGCTTTAGTAGCGGGAATCATGGCGAGGCCTGATGTGCGCTGCACCATAAAATCAATAATATACACTAAGCTCCAAATTGTTTATGGTAAAACAATAATATTTTGTTGCACATTAATACGTATGCAAAAATATATATTCAAATCGATCACTTTATATTTAAAATGACGAGCTATTGAAGCTGCAGGCTTGCAGCATGGCGAAAGAGGCCTAGTTAGGAGACGAGCTATTTCGATAATAATTCGACGGGAATATGATCAAAACACCGCTGCCAAACCCGAAATACGGTGGCCCCTAACCTGAGTTAGGGGCCACGTGTGGTAATTTAGGCCGTAATACCTGGCTGAATTCCTCCTCGACGTCGGCGTAGATGTCGATATGATCCACACCGTCCGCCATTTTCCTCTAACTCCGTCCGCCCCGCCGGTGCAGAACAGAAACAATGGACCAGAGAGTGACAACTAACGCCCCCCAGTGGCCGTCTAAGCCTACAACAAGGCATGCAAAATTGAAAAGAAAATTAAATAAATAAATAAATAAATGAAAAAGTGAGTGAAAATAAAAATGACTTTTTAAGTCAAGTAATAATAGATTTGTTGTGCCTAATTAATGCGGAGAAATGTAAACAAACTTACTTTAAACATAAGAATAATAGCAAAAGGTAATCTCTAAAGTTGTACAGCTATAAAAATGGTACTTTGATATAACAAAATTGGATTCATAAAAAGTGAGAAGACTGTTTAAAAGAATTACAATAATACATTAAAATACACCCTATTTACAGTAGTCTAAAAACTGAATGCGCCGATGTAATGGAAAATAAAACAGTTTCCTAAGCTATGTTGTATCACCAGTTGCTAATAATGTCTTGGGACATTGTCTCTTTTCACATTAACATTTGCTACATTAACTTTCTCATACTTGAAGTAGTTCTGCCTGATCTAATATTGACTTTTGTTTTAGCTGTCACAAATAAGACCCATATATAGAATGCATTAGTCTGCAAAGACCACAGAGTCTGTATCTGCAAGGTGTCCAGGTCCTGAACACAGGACCACATCTGGCCTGTGTTCAGGCCAGATGTGCTCAGGACAGATGTCCCGATTTTTAATTCATACACCTGAAGCACAAATTTCTAGAAGTCTGCAACCTGTGGCTCCAGAGGTCTTCAGACCCTTCACTGTGGAGTCAGCAATCTCCTGATGAAAAATTGACAGTTTAGTTGGACTATTTAGTGCGTTCACAAAAAGTTCTTTCTTTTAAAGGTTATTGTTAACTGAACAGATGATTCCATATTATTCCTTCTTTTATAAACTAAGTTTGTAAAAGGGTACATTCCCCCTCTTTTGTTTCTTTAGTAACATTTCCTGTAAGTATAATTCATTATAAATACCTTTGAAAAATAGAAATACCAGTTTTACATTTACATAGAGACAATAAGGACCCAATAAAATAAAATTCATGGTTAAAATACAAGAACATTCTTCTAGAAAACTAGAAACTTGTAAGACAAGTGCAATCATTTCTAGTAGATAATTTATTTGTGAGTTAATGTTGCAGAATCTGACAAAGCTTTAAACTTGCTTTCATTTTTGTACAGAACAAGAAATATTGGAGACAGAAACATGAACATGAAAAACTATATTATTTTGTGAATTTTTTCTTTTATTTACAAAAGGATACATCTTTCAGTACATAATTAATGCATTATATTTATTATGTGTACATCCTTTATCTTATTAGTCATGAAACCATTTAGTTAAAAATTTTTACTAATCAATATTTTCTTTACCAATTGAAAGCCAATCAATAAGAAAAAAAACAAGAACTGTTTTACTATTGGTTTGGTCACCAAACAACTTTAAATTGAGATTGAACTACATGCATGGCTTCCATATTGGACATACATGTAATTTTTTATTTTATTTTTTTGCCGTTTTTCACAGATGAGAGTAAGTTATTCCAGCAACTCAAGGAAGGTGTAAATTGAAGGATGGCTTCAGGTCAAAAATCAAAAATCATGGCTTTTCAAAACATTGGAATTAGTTTCTTTCGGTTTTATTTAGGTGTAAACCTCGGTGTCATTTGCATAGAAATGAAACTGCATAATGTGTTTGATGATGTATGTAGAATGATACAGAGGGGATCCAAGTGAATATTCATGTGTGATACTGCATCTGATTCTGGAAGTAGTGGGTGAACCAACACAAAGTGGAATCAATCGCGTACATACGAATTATACCAATTTAAATTCCAATGAAATCTCCTAGTCTGTGTGCTGAATGGAGAACTGAGACTGGAAGCATAGAGATAAATCCATTAACAAGCAGGTTGTTTAAACAGTTTTAGTGCTGTAATTTATTCTAAAACCAAACAGAAGTACAGTACTTTTGGATAAAAGGACCCCTTTCTTCCTTTCAAACAGATTTAAGCATAAGTTGAATTAAAATGTTTTTGAAATTTTGTTTAAAACCCAGGAAACTGATTTCTGAACTTAAATATAGTTAACTTTAGTTTATCAGTGCTACAAATGATTTTACAGTCATATGGCATTTCATTTTTAATCATAATGTGAAAATCCCGACTTTGCAGTCAGAAAAATTAAATGGCGTGCCCCAAAATGTTGGACTTATTGCTCTGAAAGTTGGAGAAACTGTGACTGTCTGTAGCTAGGGTGTATTACTTATGGAAAGTAAACCCTAAAACTATGTTCGTAAGACATATGACTACTTTGGTGTTGCTATGTTGAAATCCTAAGCTCTCCAACTATGTATTCTCGGGTGTGATGTCGAACGCAGCTCCAATTTCCAACTTTTGAGGTAAATGGAACGCAGCAATATCTTCAAATGAGAGTCAACTTGTGAAAATTTGATTTCACAGGTTCACAAATTTGCAGTGACATTCACTTTACTGAGGACTAAATTGACACTCTGATAGAGATGTTGACAGTTACAGAAAACCATTAGACATATAAATTCTTCACAGATCATATGTAAAAGGCTGTAGTTTTTTAACAAATCTACAAAGTTAATCCAGGAAAAGGCACAGTGGTGATGTAAGAGTTTAACATTTGAAAACCCAGAGAATTACAAACAATTATCAAAACAGTTTGAGGTTTTTGCTTAAAAAATAAATATAAAGTTTGAATTTTATAACTATTGTTTGTTTTACCCAGATTTTAAATATAATAAAACAAGGTAATATCACATTAGGGGCAAAAATGCCTCACATATTTAGTGATTCAACTTAGAAAAATAGTTCAGTTTGAAAGAATCTCTAAAGAGTCTTTAGAAAACTACTGAGGGCATCACATAGTGCAAGAAAAATCTCTCATGGCTCAGCAGTGTTAACGCTTTAAATAATGAACTGTGTGCGTTAGTGTTTGTGTCAGGCGACACTCTGCCCGTCGCTGTCGCTGCTGTGCGTTGTGTCCCCTGAGCAGTGGTGTGAGAAGTCCAGAAAGATCCCGTCTGGTTCCTGCTCCGACTCCAGAGACTCTGTGTTGTGGTCTGCCACCTTCTCTATGCTGGACGCCGGGCTGGGACCAGAACTCGTGTCTTGCGCAAGAACCTTGGAGGATGATGGAGGGTCAAACTCCAGCGAGCCAGTACAATGAGCGTCCTCAGCTGGAGACGGGTCGGGGAGGATGCTGGGAGAGGGCTGCTGTGGTTTGAGAGGGTGGAGCATAGAGGGGCTGTCGTAGTCTTGGAGCTGGAGGTCTTGACTGGATGTTAAAGTGTCTGAACAAACAGTGTAGAGATTATGTTATGAGTTTTTGTTACCCTAATGATAGGTGCTTCATAAAGATATTCACACCCATTGAAGTCTTTCCAAAATATATGATAGCACAACACACAGTAGCATAACAAGGAAAGGTAAACGGTAAATGATTTTCACCGTTTACCTTTCACCGTGAAAGGTAAACGTTTTTTTCAACTACTTTCACAGCTAAAATCCGAAAGATTTGGAAAGCATTTGCACTGAACTCCCTTTACTGTGACACTCCTGAAAAAAAATCTACAACCTATTCATTCAAAACCCAAATTGAGAATAATTTAATCAAATGCAGCTATTGAGTGAAGGACCTGGAGGGATGTTAGAGAACATTAATGAAAAATAGAGAGAGCAACACAGTTCAGGCATACATCTGTTATAAAACCTCCAGCAGTCAGGTCATAAAACAGCTAGAAACTACCGATCAGGCCCGAAATCTGGATGTAGTAATGGACTCCGACTTGAACCATCAGGCACACACAAAAACAATTTAAAAGGCTATCACCTGAAGAACATTTACAAGATTAAAAGGACTGATGTCCCAACCAGATCTTGGGAAACTCTTCCATGTGTTTATCTTTATTCAAACTGATTACTGCAGTAGTGTCTTTACGGGTCTGCTTAAAAAGTCACTCAGACAGCTGCTTGTGTTCTCACTCAACATGGGAAAATAGAGTACATTGCTCCAGTTCTAAAGTCCTTCCACTGGCTCCCTGTAGCTCAGATAACAAACTTTAAAATATTTTTGATAGTATAAAAATCACTGAATGGACTAGCACCAAAATGGATTAAAGATCTGTTGGCGTTGTATTAACCTTACAGACCTCTCAGGTCGTCTGGTTCTGGTCTTCTCAGCATTCCCACTCAAAACCAAAAATGGTGAAGCAGCATTCAGTTTTTATTCTCCTCTAGCTTGGAACAAGCTTTGAGAGAATTGCAAAACACTGAGTTTTGTTAAATCTCTAGATCTCCAAAGCTACTCCAAAATCGTTCCAGCTGTAATTGCAGCAACAGGTGGTAAAGTATTCAGATGGAACACCACACATTTCAGATTTCTTGCTCTTAAAGAAAAAAAGGAAGAAAGGAAAACATGTAATTTTCCCTTTGCGATACAGAAGTTATTTGTGTTGGTATATAACAAGCAGTTTGTGGTTTTTGGAGTTTGTGGTTTTTACGTGACCAAGTGTTGGTAGGTTCAAGAGGTGTGATTGCTTCTGGGAAGCACAATAAAGAAAAAATAGACAGCTTCTGTTTGTTTTACCTGTCAGTGCAGCAGAAGTGGTTGACGCTGTGGAGGAGTTTGAAACGCTGGTGTCATCACTCATCCTGGCAGCGCATTTATTCATCGAGCCGCTCTCCTCCATGCAAGAGGACATCTCACAGACGGAGTGCCGTCTGATGCCCGTGCTGCCACCTGAAGATGAGTCTATGTCATACTCAACAACAGGAGTCAGCATGGGAACGTTGTAGCTCTTAGAGCGGACCACTAGATTCTTCACAGTGGGAGAGCTGTGTGTTTTGGGAGCCCTTGAGTACTGCAACTTCTTTTCTGCAGTGAATGAGAGAAATTAAGACATTTTGTAATACAGAATATGTAGCGCCGTGGAAAAGAGCAGAAAAACACAAAAATACCTAACAAGCAGGATGAGCAGTGCAAATTGGAGGATTCGTCTCTGGAGTATAAACCATGAGTCCCCAGATAGGGAGAGACTACCTTCTGGATGAGAGACTCCAGACGAAGGTAGTCGTCTGTTACACCTTTGGATTCATGGACTCCCTGGGTCAAAGGCACACAAAGCCAAGTCAGAAAATGTACAAAGCAATAAAACATGTTGAGGTAAAAGAATAAAGACAGAAATGTGACTTCCTGGGGTGTCGCACAATCTTCTTAAAAGAAAAAAAGCATCAGAAATGTCTTTTGGGTCTTGGTTTAAAACATGACATTTATGTTTGAGCTGTATATTGTCCCTTTCTAAACAAAGTTGATTAGTAAGATTATAACAAAACCTGCAAAAAAATAAATAAATTAAGTCTTGACAGAACTTAACATTTTACAGATTTGTTTTAGCCAATATCAATCATGTAAAAAAACAAAACAAAAACAAAAGCATCAGCAATAATCATAATTATAGACATTTTATTTTTTTAAAAAAGCAACAGATAACTTCCACACCAAAGATAAAGATTAATGTGCCAGAGATGACCAATGGTTTTATTTTTAATCATAATAAATATACTTCAATTAGTATAGCGCCCTCTTATGGAGAAAAGTAGACACTACGATTTAACTGGAAACATTACAACCTCTGGGATGTTTGGCTCAATGAAAGAATAAAACAAGCAAACAAATTAATTTTGTGGGATTTAGAAGCTTGGCCAAAAAGTGAAGCAATAATATAAAGTTGATTCTGTTGCGGATTTCAACAATAATCATAAAAACCACTGTAGAAATGGGACAAAAATTCTCGCACTTAAACAGTCTGCCGCTGCAGAACTGAACTCCCTGAGAAAATCAATCAAGTTTCTATACTTTGAATCACTGAGCTGCTGCTTGAAAACCGCAAAAATCAAAACCACATGAGTAAAGCACACGTCAGTGAACTGGCGTCATGTGGTCTTAAAGAATAAAGAGAAAATTACCATCAGATGTGAACAAGGAGAAGCAAAGACATCTTAAATCCACAATTAAACCTAAACGTTTTGCTCCCTTTCCTTCCTTTCTTCTGTCCCTTGGTTTTACAGTAAAACAAAAAGGGATAAAGCAAAAATACACGCTACTTTCTATGTGTGTCTACTGTTCTTCCTGGATGCCTGTGTGACCTCTGTGTCTGAATGAAGGAGAAGCGGATTTGGGTCAATGAGTCACTACATGTTAACCCAAACACAAAGAGATACAGACACTCATACATGCACAGAGAACACAGGCACAGGAAATATTTAAAACTCAAACATGTTTAGTTGCCAATTAGTTGAACCTGCCACAGCTAAATGATCCTCAAAGAAGAACTTGGCAGGAATTGCGATGTTGAACACAAAATGGTAACTTAAAAAACAGAATTATTCACGCAACCGGGGAGGGAAATTATTTATTACCTCCTCAGGGGTTGACCTTTTTGTTTAATTTTAACATTTACTATTTCACAATGGTAAGACTTAACGTTGTAACACTCAAAGCTGACAAAATGAAGGAAAAAAAGGGACAATTTTTACAAAGTAGCAGAACATCAATTAGGGTTTGTAAAATCACTTCAGAAAACATCAGGCCAAATCTATTTATACTTGAGAAAACATTCGTAAAGTTCATGGCAGAGGAAGGAAGCTGTAACAAATGTCTTTAAAGTCCCCAGAACAACTGGAGACGCACTAATGGATGACTGAACCAATTCAGACATTAACTTATCAGAGGACAGTCACTAGATAAAGTAAACTCCACTTCTGCTGAAGAAACAACATCAAACCAAACTATGTTATGCTACAAACGGCCAGAAGAAAAATATCAGCTAACTTGAAGCAACAACCTATAAATTTAACCATTTTAACAGCAAACTAACCACATAGTTAGCTTTAGCTTTAAGCTAAAATCTAATTTCCAGTTTGCATTTTACCTCATGAAAAACAAAGGCCCTCTTTATAAGTTTGTTGAAGAAATGCATTTCTTTTAAAGTCTTCCTGATTTTTCACCAATTCTTCTATGCATTTTACTATAAAGCTCACTTTTCCTTTAGTCTTTTCTAGCTTTATTCTGAGAAACAACAGCTTTCTGCCATCTTCTGTGTTGCAGTGTTACACATCTTTTAACATGCAACACAAGTTGTACTGGTCATTGCATGACAATGAGCAGTTCAGTCAAAGGGGGTGGTGGTTCCCCTCTAGGCTTAAAACAGAAAGGCTAAATAGTTCAATTTTTAGAATAAAGGCTCAGTGAGTTAAAAAAAAAAAAGATTTTTATATAGTATTTGTAAACCTCCTTAGTACAACACACTATTTGACAACTAAGAGTGTAAAATGATAGCTTTATAAACTCCAATGTAAAAACAAATAGGTAAAACTTTATGAAGAATTGCCTCCCCAGGGGAAAACAAAAATCTCAATAAAAATTCTTCTGAAGCAGTTTCCAGTTCCAAATGGTTGTCCTTACTCAGCAAGCTGCCTCCCAGACCTCCAGAGTACCACCACCCTGTTTGACTAGGCACGGCGTTCTTTTCCTGAAATGCAGAGCTACTTTAACAGCAGATGTAACAGGACACACACCTTCCACAAAGATACACTTTTGTCTCATTAGTCCTCAGCAATGGGAGATCTGAGGCGGGCCTTTATTCCAGAGTCTCTTATTGTTCAACAATGAACACCAACCTTTAAGTTAAATTCAGTTAATAGTTTGAGAAACTTCTACTCATGTTTTTAAAGCACTTTAAGGATGCAAAACCACAAGTTCAGCTCAAATACAATGCAGAGTAAGTCACTTGTGACACAATAAAAGGAACATGTAAAATTGGCTTAAATTGTAACATTTAACCATAGAAATGTTTCCAAAAAGTTAACAGCACATATGATTTAATTATGCAGCTTCATCTGTTTTTGAGGCAAAGCTCATTTAATGTTTTTTCTATATTATAAAAAACAAAAACATATGAAACAAAGGTCAGAAAAGCTAAGGCTTATGCTGACAGTTGTTCTGGTTTTGTGGCGTTGTCATTGCTTTAGTGTAAACATGGATAATTCCCTGCAGGGAGGGTGCAGAGGGGACTAAATGGTCATGGGAAGACAACTCCACTCTGTGTTCACACTGAGATTACTTCCTTTGAGATCTCTGAAAGAAAGAAAAAAAAAACCTCCCTCATTCTCTAACCTCTGCTCTTCTTCTCAAAAATATTATCTAGTCCGCTTCTCCTTCTCGCACAGCTGAAACTTATTTTAAAATAAGGTTTCACAGGGGTGGAAGAGACAAGGAAAGAAGATACCTGTAGTATCATCAGCATTTGAATGATGGAGGGGGGAACTCTGGCTCGAGGTCGAGACAATGCCTCATCCAGTTTCAGGTTGAGGGTGATGATGTTCCTGAAGTGGAGGAGAGCAAGTTGACGCACTGAAGGCTCCTTTCCCTTTTCAAACAAGCAAAAAAACAAAAAAAAGCTTTTACAACAGTAAGGCTGTCATTAGAAGGAGGCATGTGCATGTGTGAGAATTTGCATACCTGCACAGGGTAGAAAATGGCCTGCAGCATGGACAGAACATCACAGAAGAAGAAATCCCACGTCTCTGCCAAGGAGTCCAACAGCTTCTGACCTTGAATGCAACCAAGGTGATAAACGTGCAACAATGTAAGTTAGGCTTCACAGTAAGAAAGTCAAATTACTTTTGCATGCTAAGTTTTTATTATTTTCTGCTTTCTTCTCCCTGTATGCACACTACATTATCTACTTTGAGATTGTGTGCTACATTGTGCTGCTCTATCACATAAAATCCCCCAAAATACACAGAATATTATGGTTTCAAAGTGACTAAGTGCAGAAAAAATCAAAGGCTATGAATATATTTGCAAGACACTGTACCTCCCACTCCTACCTACATAGTTTTACTTTTGGGCACTTAAGTCTAGTCAGAATAATATGTCTGTAGGTTTCTGTGGTTTGACTTATCCTATATTTCTCACCATCGAGATGTAATGACGTAAAAGGATCACTTCCTGCCTATGTTTCTGTGACAACAGTGCTGAAAGTCACAGCCGGTCTCTTCTGAGTGTGAGAAATCTGTCAGTTTAAAACTGCTTCACATTTACTCTGCATATTAACCAGAAACAGAAGGAACCAGGGCCGTTTGTTTTATGTTGGTCCTGTCTTTTCAAAGTCTTTGAAGTAACTCTGAGTTTGTGTCGGGAAATGTCCTTCATTAAAATTCACCAAGGAGAGATAAAGCCGTACACTCCCAGTTCAAACTAATGGTTAACTCATGAGGTAAACTCAGCATCTGGCATTGTAGTCAATAATTATTTTTTCCTGCCAGTCCTTATCTGAGACCAAACAAGATAAAACACTGATCTTGGAATTTCCCTGAAATGAATCAGGGCTACGGTGAATATTGTTAATCAAAGCAAGACGACAGGATGTCTTACAATGGAGACAACTCTTCCAAAGAACTTTCAGGTGGAGACTTTCTGTTTTATAGCTATTTGTACTGTACTTCTGTAGAAGTTTTGCAAATGATCAAAAATATTGACAGCTTTATTGCTTAAAACCTTTGCTTTAAAGGTTTGAAAGCAGGTCTTGCACTAAACAAATTTGATTTCCCAATCAAGTTTGTTTAGGTGCAAACTTTCATAAATTATTCCTTAGTATTGATGAAAGTATAAGTTCTAAGTGAAACAATCTGCCAGTAGAACAAGACTTTTGAGCCAATAAAAAACTAAAACAACTTCAGTCATCAAAGAAAGATGTGACAGCTGATTAAAAATGTACCACTTAACACATTCGCAAAGCTTTTTGAACCAGTGTAAAAATGGTGTTGAAGATGAAGTTCACCCTTCCTTGAAGCTTTTCTGTCTAGCCTCTAAAAAATAAGTTTTTAACTATTTTCAACAAACAATTGAGCCTAAAAATGTATCAAATTCTAAAAGTCCCTTTTTGTGTGTGTGTGGGTGTGTGTGTGTGTGTGTGTTTTATTCAACCTCTCCATCTGTAAATGTCATAACTCGCCACTCAAAAGATGGAAGTGATGATATGACATCTATCTGTTCCATGATGCCCGTCACTGAACTCTACTAACTACAATGCAAGTGCTTGAAGTTTTCAGAAGATAAAAATTTGGTCTGCAGTTGTCGGAGTTCATTTCAATACAGTTTATCAGCAATTTATAGCTACAATGTTAAAAAAAAACAATACATGCATGCTGAAAGTGCTGTTATTTTTACTTGATTCATCACTATGTTCAACTAGAAGTGGTTTGCACCTTCATAGAAGCGAATCTTGTCCCTCAGTATGACCATGCCTTTGGTGAGGAGCTGATTCTGCAGGTACTCTGTGAAGAAGGAGCCCAGCTCAGTCTTCAGCAGCTGCCTATAAAACGCAGATACACAAGGGCTTATGAAGCATGAAGAGACACACACGCATCACTGGTTGGTTCTTATTTAAAAACATACCGGATGGAAAAACAAACTGCTGTGTTTAAACAGCAACAGTCTCAGGAAATTAAGAGAGATGTCCACTTTGCGTTCAGGAGCTAAAGCAATATCCCAAAAAGCTGGTTTACCCCTGACAAATGGAGAACATGGGCTCATAGAGATAAATATGGTTGCTAAATTGCTCACATGTGAAATCGCTGTTCAAACACTGCATATCTGGCGACGATAAAATCTTTATTGAAACTGTCATATGGCATAGTTACGGCCATGTTTTAAAGCCTTACAAAACTATTCATAACCCATGGACATCTTTGTATTTTCTCATCTTAGAACCACTAGCTTTAAGAACAGACGTTGCTCTGACTATTGTGCGTATCTGTATGTTAATGCTGTCAGAGAAAACCTGTTAGTGTGCTTTAATATTTACACCACACAGTTTTGACAACACTATGTAAGCAGCCCTCAGGTACACTGAACGTAAACAGCAGTGACCCCTGTGTAACCTTAACCTGTCTATTCCCATCTGATCAAATAATCATAAGTTGTTTCCTTTTCAGTGGGAGCAACTACTGTTATCATGTATGTGCAAATGTCTGAATTAAGAGTTGAGGGCAACACCAATGTAATTCAGTAAATGTATGTTAAATAAAAATTGGCCACAATTAAAGAAGCGCAGCATGCTTGCGAAAGAAGGCTATACCTGACTCCTTCATTCAGGATGTAGAGCTCATTTTCTCCCAGGTCTTTCTTCTGGAAAACCGAGATCACCGCATTGTGGATGCTGAAGACAGCAAATAAAAATTCAAGTATCATCAAACTGTTGCTGAGAAAATCACACCTAGCGGAAAGTTTCCAACATCATAAACTTTTGAGGTTAGAGGTTGAGGTCCAACAATTCTCAGTATATGTAGGAGAACAAAATTGTGTTCCAAATAATAACAAAAACAACAAGGCATGGAATATTTTTTGCATATTGCTTCGTTGCATACACTGCCTTTTCTCTCTCTCTCTCTCTCTCTCTGCAAATAGAGCTTCACACATGTCAAAGTAACAGAGTAAACATGATGAATATCTAATCCGCTGACCTGTTCCAGGTGGCATTGGCACCGGCCCTCCTCTGCTGAGTCTCTTTGTTCCTCACACTCTCCTCTGACAGCCCCCCAGGTGTCCCTCCTTTCTCCCCACCTCCTGATGAACTTTTCGCCTGCGAGAGGTCGGTGAGGCTGGAGGACGAGCCAGTGCCCAGCCGCAGTTTGTTGTGGAGGCTCCTTGAGATCCAGCAGGAAGGAAACGAAAAACAGATAAATTTATAGACACGAGTAGCAAAAGTTCTAGACAGATTAGACTGCAAGCTGACACAGTTACCACGGATAAACCATATCGAAGCAAAGACTGATTTATTAGGTTGAGAGAAGTACTGTATGTTTGGAGAAGTCGAAATAGTGGCAGCATCATGCTGAGGTGCCAGCAGTCTGAATGAAATAATCATTAGCGACTACTTCCAAAATCTTCAACAGCAGTAAGGCTAATAGTTTGAAAAAACTTACAGTTCTGCTGGTTCAACCAATTGAAAAACTTTAGAAAGTTTACTATACTCTATTTTTTAAAGAAAAGAATCAACTACATTAAAAAGCTGGGAGAAAGCTTGGCAGTTATTAAAGGATGGTTGGTACTGGTAACACAAGTTGATGGACCCGTTTAAAACTCAAAGGGCATCGCTTTGAAGGATAAATAGAGGAATAAAACAAATGAATCAAAACCTTTTGAAAATTATCCAAGAAGTTCAGAAGAAAGTATGGAGTGTGCAAAAAGAAGAAAGTCAAGTATCTTAAGTGGAGCTTGAAAAGTGTGAGCCGGTGCATGACGATGAAAAAACATTTTCTTTGATTAGGATCATGTAGAAACTATTAAACTGGAAAAAAAAAAAAAAAGAGAAACACAAATCCATCTTCTGCTCACACAAACATGATGATATATACTTACTCAAGCACATAAAAGAGTATCAGATATCCCCACTCCATGACTGGATGTGTGTGAATCACACTAATCTGGATGGAAGCAACGCCTTCGACTCGCCTTTTCCAGTTTTTAAAACTTCCCAGCTCTACTCGTCCCGAGCCACTCTACTTCTCCGGGCTTCTGTGTCTTTGCCAGTCTGTGTCGGTTCGGTGGCCATGTGACCATGAGAGCTTTTGTGCCAGGCGAACAAAGCAACCCTTTGAGGTTCAAGGGCTACCCAAGAGGGAGGGAAGAGTTTAAAGGTGACGCGTTTCACTCCATCTATCTCTCTGTCCATCTGTGAGCAGGGCTCAGAGAAGAAAGAAGCTGGACTCAAGCTGCTTTACTCAAGTCAGTTTTGATGTTAAAGGCTGTGGGTCGGTTTGAGTTTTAAAGGAACATTTTTAAAGCCGACAGATTAAACCCACTGATGTTTTCCACTATGGGGTTCCAACAGATTCAAGTTCTTTTAATGAAGAACTGACCTATATTTTTTCTGGCCACATGCAGAAGAGTTAATGCAACAAAACCCCTTCCCTACCTGTTGCTGTGCACTGCCACTCAACTATTTGATATATGTTTAAAGCAATGCTTGCAAGCCTTTTTTTTTTCTTTTTTTTTGCTACGCACCAAGAAACATTTGTGACACTAGCGGCAATAAATAGTGAAGTTACACAGAGCTATATAATGAATTAGCATGTGGAGGAAAAGGAGAGAAGGTGTACTGCTGGTCCGTCTAACAACCTGGATCTTAGTCCACATAAATAGGTCACTGAGGGAAACAGGAGCCGTGTGCATGTTTGGACACAGACTAGACTCGGTAAACTTATCCAAAGCTTCTCAAAAAAGATGGTTCAAAGTCATACGTACAGCTACCATGACTTTACACACTTCAGTTTTGTCAAGCTCAGAGAATAAATAGCTACCAAGACCGAAAATAAGCATGGAGTTGCTCTCGCTGTCTAGACATGTTAACTGAGCTGGGGACGAAAGTGTCTTTTTCTGGATTTGCAAAAGACAAAAAGCTCTGATGTGAGCAGGAAGTGAAACATCTGAATTTTTGCCCCCTGTTCTGCACAGGAAGGCTGCAGTCTAATCACCGAACAAAGGAAGAAGAAGAGTGAAAGCGCAAATGAGGTCTTCCAGGAATGCATGTGCATTAATGTGATTTATTGTGAGTCTTTGTGCGTCCACGAGGACAGAGACAGCGGGAGCTGAGGTGACGCTGAATTTGAATGTTTGAGGTCTCACCTCCTCAATGAGCCCTCTCGCTCCATGTTAGCCCCGGCAGATGGCTAACAACCACTCTGCAACTGCAACCAGCGATCCAGCATCTGAAAGAAGGTGATCAGGCTTGAGGTACTCCTGCATGACATGTCACAAAAAAGGCACAGGTGTAAAAATATACATACATTTGTTTTCATTCTAATCTGCAGAAAGAATGCACATGGCAGGTTGCAAGGTTCTCCAGTGCAGATCTCCCTCACAGGAGATCTGGCTAACAACACACCTGATTCTAATCAAATTACAGTAAAGTGGTTGAGACAGACATTTGATCCTGCCACAAACTCAGATGCCCCCTGTTTGTCCGCGCGCAGTCACACAGACAGAGTGGCACATACATTTCAGACAAATCTAGGCAGGTGAAGCTGAGGCTTTTTTGCTCTTTACCGTACAAGTTTGGCTCCCTTTTTCTCAGGACCCCAAAGCCGGTGTGACTACATGTGAACCGCTTTACTGCTTCAGATGTGGCTTTAGATGTTTGGCTGCAAAGCATGCAAGCAAGCAAAGTTTCAGTACAGACCTCAGGGCTTTATAAGAGAAGGGTGTTGTGGGTGTAACCTGTCTGGTGAAGCTGAGGTCAAGATTGAGGGTGATTAGAGTCTGTTTATATGAAAACTGTTGTGTGTTTTCTCCAGTCTTGACCTGATGCCAGCACTTAGGTCCTTGTGAAAGCTTTCTGAGGAGGTGGCTCATGCACATCTGATTTGTGGTTAAAATAATAATAAGTGAAGTGCATGTTTTTCAAACCTCTACACAAATAAAAATCTGCGAAGTATTGTTTGTGCAGGCCACAAATGTGGCCTTTATGGAAGGGTAGCAGGAAGAAAGCCACAAGAAGTCGTGGTTCTTATTTGGCAAGAGCCATGTAGGGGCTACATCATCATGTCGAATGATAAGCTTTGGTCAGACGAAACCAAACCTCAATTTGCTGGCTTCACTGATTAATGCTACCAGCGGTGGAAAACCACTGCACATTATCCTGAACACAACATTCCAATTAGGAGATAGATGGATTTGGCAGCAACATGCACTATTGGCAGGGAAGTTAATCCAAATTTCTAGAAAAATCAAGTACTCATAGAAGACAATCTGTTGCTGCAAAAAAAATAATTTACACTTTCACCTTTCTGTGGTCTCCAGATTTGCAAGGGACTGACCACATATGAGCAACACACTTTTCAGGTCTTAATCAGCAAAACAAAGTGAATAACTTTTGTTTGTCCATATTGTAGCCTCTGGTTGTAACATAACAAAATTTGAACAAGTGGAAGGAGTATGTACTTGCACTGCTCAAAATGAACACCCATAATCTGCATCAACACACACAAACACACAGACACCATTCTACAGGCTGGCAGCCCAACAGGGAAATTATAACCCAGCACCAGACATATGCTAAAATAAATGCCTGTGACTTGCAGGAGGTTGTTGTTTGTTTTACTGACATAAACCACAAGTTGGTGGTCCAGATGTTAAAAAAAGCAAACCATTGGTGTCTCTTTTTTAAAATGACTATTCTGCTATTCTTCAGGACTGACAGCCTCTATATGAGGCAGCTACATGGCTGTACTAGAGTTTAAGCAGAATGTATAATAACTATATCCGTACAGTGCTGAGAATGTCCCTCAGGAAACGTCCAAATTACACTCCTGTGGCAACCGACACTTCAATTTCAGGCGAAATGTTTTCATGCCCACTTTAATGAGCTAAAATAGCACAATGAAGCCAAATATTACCTCCAGGGTTTCGATAGACCCTCTAAATGCGCGTGAAAAGGTCCAGGACGATCCGCCCGAAAAGCTCCGTTATAATATACTGAACCTCCGCGCGCGCGATCCACCGCGAGCTGTCAGCGGAGCGTTCACTGTCCGCGAGCGAGGAAGACAGGGAGGAAGTAAAAAAAAAAAAAAAAGAGAGAGAGAGAGAGAGAGAAACGCGTGAGCGTGTGGGTGCGCTCGGGTTGTTTTTTTTTTTTTTACCCCGGTGGGTGAGATGGAGGTGCAGACACGGTATAAATTAAGTCCACCCTCTTTTTGTGTTAGAATCGGACGCACAACAAGATACAGGCCATTAACTAATAACACCCTTAAATATATTTTTAATCTAATTAAAACACAGAAGTGTAAAAGAAAAACAACAACAACAACAACCTAATCACATCCCAGGTTGTAAAATCATCATGCAGCAGTGAGTTTAATTATTTATCGTCAATAACTCGTCAGTAGTTGTTGAGGATGTTTGACCCATTCTTCTTGACGCTGTTTCAGTTGAGGTTTGTGGGCGCCTATTTCTTTGCAGCTCTCTAAATCTCACATTTGACACCAGAACACTGAACAAAAAGCAAAACAAGCACGTATTCAAGGCGCTTGTGTTGAAATTTCTTGATTGAAATATGTCCCTCTGCAACAAAAACAACAAAAAAACAAAAAAAGAATTGCTAAAAAGAAACTTGTTGACTTGGAAACATTCTAAAAGTTTGCAAAAAAAATTATAACTTTGCAGCTAATTTTCGAAATTGTATATAATTTTGTAAATGAACAAGACTGGATACTTTCTAAAATGTTTCTCTTAAATTTGATAAATTTACTGATAAAGAGTTCAGGGAAAAAAATAACATACATGATTCAAATTCGTCTCAGAACACTCCAAAGTATCTCACAGGGTTCATCCTGAGGGTTTTGTTTAAAATTGTACAGTTATTGGTTGTATTAAAAAAAATAATTAAAGGCCTAGACAATCCATACTATGCAGATAAATAAAATAGAAAAAAAAATGCTGTGATTCTCATAGTGTAACATTTAGGGGGAAATGTAATCTTGCTCAGATATTAATGAAACGTGGCTAACTTCTGTGAATCAGGTTATATTTAACTTACTCCTCAGCAACAGAAATACTGACCTAGATTCTGGTATTTAGTTCAGAAGTGGAGGCCAGTAAACAACTTTCATTTTATCCACTACAGTGAATGCGAACAGAAGGGAAAACGTGCAGAAACATCACCTACGTGGATAAAACTTATTGTGTTTAATGCAGCATAATAACTCTATGAGAATAAACAGTTTGGGGTTTTTTTTAGCAGGAAGACTGGCCGACCTCAACCACTCGTTTGCATGAACGGGCATGGCTGAGCATGCATGCATGGCTCTAGTGTGGGGGGGGCTTTCAGCAGAAAGATTAGATCAATGCAATAACCACATAGCTTGAGTTCAGTGTCACACATCCCACAAACTGCATCTGCTGAGGCTGAACATGTTTCCAGTACCTCGGTTCCTCGCCTACCAATAATGCATCACACACCCAAAGGCTAAATGTTTCCCTTCCCCCCCTTGTGGATGTAATAAGGAACCTGTGTATAGCGGTAAAGTGGACCGGTCAAGGACAGACTGTTTCAAAGTTCCTTGGTTCATTTAAAGCCCTCACATGCACACACATAAAACCAAAGAACCTGGAAAACACAGTTTACACATTACTCAGCGTTACATAAATAGCAGCATCTGGCCGACACAACAACGTTCAGACAAAGAAATAGTAGACATTTTCACACAACATCTCAACCACCTCCGAGCTCTAAAAGTCTGAGGTAAATGAGAGCTGGCAGTTTCTCATGCAGTGTTTGCTTTAGGACATTTTCTACTCACAACCTCTCACGACCTGTACATGTGTTTGGACAATTTTATTTTCCACATTAAAGCGCAGGACCAACCTCTGCGCCTTAGACGACATAATAACTATGACAAACTATTTGGACACCCACCTCCTGGGTGTATAAATAGTAAAAAAAAAACAAAAAACGTTAACCCGGATTACAAAAAGAACAACTAATTGACACTGACGATTATTTATTTACTATAACATGAAAATAGAATTGCTCTGCCTTTTATCAGAGCCTTTTTATGACATGGTTTATGGCTGTCATTTCACAGATTTACTGCTCATTTTAAACCCAAGCTTAACGAGCAAAGTCTTTAAAGTCTACAAGGTTTTGGCCTGAAGATGAACTAAAAGTGGTTGAAACTTGTTCAGCTGTGTTAAACATAGACCCAAAGGACAAAATAGACAAAACTGTTTTACAAGCCACTTGCAGACCAAGAAAAACTATTTATTCCGACATATCCATAAGTTGGAAAAGGAGATGAACCTTTGCTCTTCGTGTCGAAACTCCTCTCCAGTGACCAACTGCAGGAGTTTTAGCCAGATCACTCAGAACAGCTTCAGCTCTGAAATAAACTGTTCCATGTTTTGTACATAACTATACGAGATTCTAAAAACACTTAAAAAAAACACTATGTTTATGCAGGATGGGGTCTGATGTTTATATAATTCTTCTGGCTCCACATGCCTCTGTTTTTGTCCTTTAGTGCATTTTCACACCATAATCTGGTTTGTTTAGCTACTTTTAAAATTTGTTTAAAGCACAATATTTGTAGTACGTAAACATCTGTTTTTTTAAGAATGTGACACACATTTCTTACCCTGGTATTTTTGACATTAAGCAAACAAGTTTTCTTAGACGCCTCTTTCCACAAATACAGCCTGCAGACTTTCTTCAGGTCAATTTAGGCCTCTGTGATTTTAACTTGAAAAAAAAAAGAAAAATGAAAAGATTCCCTCTGTGGTCAAAGAAAACAGCAGCAGGAGCTTGCAGTTACTTCCATATGGCCCTGAGCAGACCCACAGCTTCTGCTCACAAAGATACACGATTACACTAAACACCGAGAGGCTGCAGCAGCACAGATGTAACAGGGAAAGCATGAGATTCTTCTACAGAACTCATCAATCATTCTGTTCTGTTGTCTGAAGAAGGATATCCACTTTGCTCATTAAAATTAAGATCGCCCTTTGGTATCAAGACACTTTCTGTAAACTAAATAAAATTGTTTTGCCTAAGTTGCCTCTCTCGCCTCGGTCTCTTCTCTTGGAATGATTTTAATTCAAAATGCAGGCTTCAAGCTGCATCTACCAACCCCGGGCTGAATAACAACTCTAACTCGTTTTCACCCTCATTGTGGGTAACAACGGGCGTTCTGCTTCAGCTGCATCCAGGTCAGCTTTCTTCGCATTTGGGTTGTGGTTGTGAGCCTAAATATTTCATTCAAGGGCAGCTGAGAAAATGCAGATGGAGCAAGTGAGACTGATTTTTTTTTCTTTTTAAGTTTCAAGGCTTTGAACGCTTGGCAGAAAATTAGACAAAGGTCTATTACTGCCTCCGCACTCAGTTTTTCTGGACTCTAACATAAACTAGTGATGGTTGTCGATACAAACCACCTTAAATGAGAACTAAGTTGAAGAGTGCTTAATTGTTTACTGTGTCTTGCAAAAGCAGTTTTCCACCTTATAAGCACAAAAAAAAAAGAACGTGCACATTTCTATTCATTTATTTACTGCGATACTCCTAAATAAGAAGTCAGCTTATTAGTATATACAGTGTAATATGTAATTTAGTGGAGAAAAAAGTGTCTAATGATCAAACCTGCATTATTCTGCCTGTTTAACAGATGAACCAGACCAACAAAGCTATGAAAGATGACGTCTTTACTTGCTTTGTTTAGTCCAGTTAGTTTTAAATTTGACTAATCAGATGTCTTTACATGAAATCTGATTTTTTCTGTGCAATCAGTAAAGTTTAAATCAATCAATCAATCAATCAAATTTTATTTGTATAGCACATTTCAGCAGCAAGGCATTTCAAAGTGCTTTACATCATACAAACATAAAAACACAAAGTCATGTAACATAGAATAAACAACCAAAACAT
>CAEGAD010067394.1:0-39652 GCA_903067055.1 Poeciliopsis paucimaculata
GGGGTTCTTGCCTGTGCATCCACAAGAGGTTTGCTGCTTACAACCCTACTGTTTTATATGAGATAAAATACCAAATGTTATTTATACCTCCAATTACACTCACATTCACCCTTTTTGTCACGGAAATTAAGTGCCTGTTTTCGCCGGACTCCGCCGTTTGTTTCACGACGGGTATTAGCCGGGCCCCGTGGTTATGGTTACCGGTATTGGACCAGGTAACCAACTCGCTTAATTGAGTGCTGCCATATCTGGTATAATATTGTGTAATGGTCTATCATCCAGAAATTATTCCAAAAGCACATTGACAGCTGCAAAATGTATATTATTTCTCTGCCACATGCTGTCTATGTTAGCTGCACCCCCCACTCCCCTCCACAACCTCTACTGTATCGAACACACACACCTTCTTGAGTGTGACGCCTGGCTGTGTGAAAACACTGAGGAGGAAAAGAAGCAGGTCCTGATCACATCCATTGGTCTTCAAGTCTGGAGCATCCCAGCTGTCCTGGCATCTTCTTTGTCGACAATCAGGACTCTAGAAACCATCCTACCAAACTCCTCAGACTTCGAGACTGATCCTGCTTGTCATGGAAGGTTCCAGATAAACTCGTCTTGACCCATCTCAGTTCACGAGTGAAAACTGCTCCTGACCCTCCACAGTTGACCTACCAGCTGCATGCGGGGGTGGATGACGCTGTCATCTACCAAGTTTCACCTGGAAAGTGGCGGAGGCACAGAGAGACAGGCTCACGGTGTGTGTGACAAGCTGCTCGGGACGGGTGACGGCGCTTCCACTGACGGCTGGGTTGCTGATTACCTGTCAGACAGGGCTCAGTGTGTTTGGCTGAGGAACACTGTCTGATGCAGTGCTCAGTAACATGGAACTGCTCTCTTCCTGTTTCTGTTCTGTCTTTACACCTCTGACTTTTAAGTACAACTCTGAGTCAGACCACCTGCAAATGTCCTCCGGAGACTCTGCAGACGTGGGGTGTACTGATGGACATGAGTCACTGTACAGATAGATGGGTGGGACTAAATCACAGTGAGGGCAAGACTTAGAAAGATGGCAGTCTGTTTGGCAGAGTAAGACATCCTCTGACTAACTTCATCGCTTCCTCGACTGGAGACGTCACGGATGTTGGATTGTAGGACCAACACTCATGTTACGTCACAATAACAAAGTGTACAGACTTTACTTCCTGAAATCACAAGTTGTTGTTTTTTTACATGTTCAGCAAAGATCTTCTATCAGTCTGTGGCATCTGTATGGGAGTTAGCTATTTGCTAGCAGATGCTGCAAACTCGAGCGGTAAGTCTTTCGACTGAGCCTGGAGACATTTGAATGAATCAGGAACAAAATGGCGCAGCAGGAAATTGCTTAAAAAACAGCCAACGAAGAGTAAATTCTCCAAGGCATTAGCATAGACAAAGGTTTTACTAAACATTGGACCATCACCCCAAACTTGTATCTCGTCTAAACGGTCCGAACTTGATCGTCTGCATGTTGCACAATGAACACAGTTTGGCTGTGTTCCTTAACTCGTGAGTCAGTGTTGAAGACTTCAAAGAAATTGTGTGACTAAACATCTTAACTGACCAAAGCAAACGGCAATTGAGATTAAATTTGTTTAATTGGTGTTGGACAGCGGCGCCTCTGTTGGTAGGGGTTCATCCTACATGCAATCTGTCCTTCTTGGTCCTTGTTTTCTTGGGGTAGATACTTCACTCGCCTTGCCTGTTAGTGGTGATCAGAGAGTCTAGTGGTACTGATTAAATGCCAGCCTCTGTCACTCTTCCAGGCAAGTCGTGGCTACAATGTAGCTTCACACCATCATGGATTGGTGAATGAGTGATTGGAGTGTGAAGCGCTTTGAGCCTTTGGTCTTAGTAAAGTGCTATAAAAGAGCAGGCCATTTAGCATTCTGTATTCAACAAAGAGGTGTTCAAAAGACGTTCAATGACTGGCGTTAAAAAGACTACATACAATTATGAATTATTTGCTGAGATTTATTTGCAGTCAGTGTCCATGAAACATGATCTCAACACAGACTAAACTTTCCTTACTTTGCTGCAATAAAGTTAGTATATTGGCGAATTGTTTTAAATTGGTATTTTTCTCTTTTTAGAGAGTACACTTAGGCATGTTGGAATTTGTCTACTTATGGATTATTTTCTGTGCAATGGATATTTCAGGGACTTAAAAAGGCTGAGAGACCTGGTAAAGAAGGCTGGTTCTGGGGATCGGTGTGCGAGATGATGGGGCAAAGAAAGAATTCTTCATAAAATCAAGAAAATAATGGGCGAGCCTGAGCATCCTCTTTTTTGTGAGACTGTTATACAACAAATGGGTGTCTTCAGTCAGAGGCTTCTTCAGAGCCACTGTGCAGACTGTTACAGGAGAGCTTTTCCTGCCCATACACATTGGCATACAAATTTTACAATGTACTTTCAATCTAGGATTAATAAAGTATTGTTGAATTGAATTAAATTGCCTTTTATTGCAATCACTATAAGGACTTATAGTGATTGCAAAATTTCCCTCTTCTGCTATTTTAAAACCTCAAATCAAATTGTGCTGTATTATTCAGGTTGAAAATCTTCTACTTGGTTGATGTTTTAACCTTTCATTTACACCTCTTATCTCTTTCTGCCTCTTTCTTAGTAATACATTACTTACTCGGGTACGACAACAGATTAAAACACCACAGCGAGATGTTATTTTCCCCTGTAAATTCATGTTTTGCTGATCCATTCCAGGCCGATGGGAGGAGAGACGTCATGCGTCAGCGTCAGAGCTCAACGTAACCGGATGTTGTCGACCCTTCTGTTGCGTTCACTGACAGTCGCCGCTAACACGTTTTCTAGTACTCTCCACGTCTAGAACTTTCTTGTCAGAAACACAGTGCGGGTCTGCGGGCGAAACCTATGGCAGCCGAACGGTGAGTTAAACCCACTTGTTTATTTCTCTTCGACTCGGTTTAATGCAACGTTTCCCATTCATTTAACGAAGTCCGGGTGTGTGATGTTTGCTTTAGCAGCTTCTCCGATAGCTTCATTGACGAGGATCCACAGAAAGCTCTGGAGGTAAACATTAGCATTTGTTTCTGTCTGTGGTTTAATTCTGCTGGTGAAGGTTGTTGGTTTGAAATCAAAGTGATACGACTAGCTATTCTGTACAGCTATCCGAGCCATTGCATGATAATGCACATTATGTTAGCTTAGGTTTAACTTTGCTAAGTTAGCTAATGTTTCCTGCTAGCACTACTTTGGAAAGCAGTAGAGGGCTGACAGAGACTTAAGAATAGTTGTTGCATTTCATTTCGCCTTCTCTTTGCGTAATAACTTTGTTTTCCTTAGTTGTAGCTAAGTACTTAAAGCTAGCATGCTAGTTAGCTGGGCACTCGTTGAGTATTGAGTTTAACTGAAAGTGGAAGCCAGGAGACATTTTCCAGGTTGTTTCTGTAGCTACAGCATTTAGAGCTTAAGGCGACATTCAGCTCCTATCTAAAGACATGTTAGCAACATTTTCAAAACAATTACATGTTACAACAGTGATATTTCATATGTCAAAATCATTCGTTAGCTTCAGCCAAATACTTGAGAGATTCATGTCCCTCAATTCAGAGTAGAAACCTGTAAAATCTTGTGACCCAATCACAAAAATGTTTAATTAAAAATATCAGCCCTTTCTGTGAATTGTTTAGCATGTTTTTTTTTGTTTTTTTTAGGATATTTGCCTTTATAGGGTTTTTACCTTTTCCAACCATTTAAAGGTAAATATCTAGTAACGTATTGTGGCTTCCATTTAGGAAAGATCATGAGTTCTCTTACAATAATATGTGTTTTCACAATAACCATCAGCATCTAGGAAATGAAAAAGCTGTTCTGCGTACACTGCTTTTAGAAGTAAACATTATAGTTAAGATATTAAAAAGCCTTATCTTCAGGTAAGTTGAACGGTTTTTGTTTGACCAAAGCGAAGAATAAGTAGCTTTACAATCTAAACTAAAATCGCTGTCACAGAATTTAGTCAGGAAATGTTATAATAAGGCTAATTATTAATGCTTTGCTTTTAAAAGAGTTTTTAAGTTAAGTAATGTCAGCAGGAGTTCAGAGTTTGTCTTGTCCTTTCTCGCGTTTATAGTTTTATTTCCATTCGCTGTCTGAAATGGAAACCACCTTAAAATAAATTGTCTAAAGGCTGCGTTGTTCCTCTCAGGCTCTTAGCGAGGCTCTGCAAGGAGACAGTGACAATACTGAGTGGTTCTGCCAGCGTGCCTATGCCCACATACTTCTGAAAAACTACAGCAGTAAGTCAAGTTCACCTTCACACAGGTGGAAACAAAATTACTCCGTAGTCGTAGTTAACCGCAAAATACGGTAAGCTACATTCTCATGTATTTATTTAGAAAATAAAGTCGTGCACCATTTAGTATGTTGACTGTTGTTTAGCTTTTGCTTGTTTTAGTGATTTTATTAAGATGAACGTGTTCTGTAAATCGTACAATTTCATTGAACGGTTTTGAAATGAGCCGCATTTATTTTTTTCTTTAATTTTAATACTATGAGCTCTTAAAAAGCACAAGAACTTTGATTCTGTTGCGCAAATTTCTGTAAATATATCAAATGAGCTCTTGAAACTGACGAAATTTAAAGTCAGTTTAGTGCTTTAGCACGGTGAGAAACTTAATATTCAGCAATGTAGCGTCTGATATCATTGTCAAAATATTTTCAGTTGGAATTCTAGTATAATATCTCTGTCTAGCTTTTAGTCCTCGACTCAGATGTAGGTCCCTAAATTCTGCCATGTAATTGGCTAAAAAAGTGACCAGTTACTGTTGAATAACGGCTTTACCTCGATGATTAACCTTTGTTTTTTTTGTTTTTTTTTCTTCTTTTAGGTGCCGTTGATGATGCAAAGAAAGCGCAGCAGCTAAAACCCAGCTTACCTTTAGCCTTCATGCGAACAGGGTGCGTAGAATAAAACAACTGATGTTGGTGTAATTCACTTAGAGGTAGAAATTAAACGACCCTTTGCTCAGCTGTCAAAGAAACGACAATGCTTAATTCTTATAAGTCTCTGGAAGTATTGAGCTTGAGCAATGATGTTTTAAGCCTTTTTTGAAGAAAAAAACACAAAAACAACGCTTTTAGAAATGGGGCCTTAAATTGAGTTTGTCGAGAATATAACATGTAAACAATTTCTCTCTTTGGTCTGGACTTAATCCACGCCACTGAGTTTTCATGTGCATCTCAAAAAGTAGAATAATGAAAGAGTTCAATGTTTTTACTTTTACTTTTTCATTTCAGAAAGTAAGACTCATAAAACGTACTATTTGCCCATAAGTCGAAGTATTTCAGGTCTGTATTTGGTGTAATTTTGATGATTATGGCTAACAGATGACAAAAACTCCAAATTCAGTGTGTCAGACAATTTGAACATTGTGAAAAAGTTAAATATTGGGACTTCCTGGTGTCAGTGTAATCAACTAATTAAGTTTCTTGAGGCTATAAATGGTGCCTGAGTACATAGAAGTGAATTTTCAGTAGCCTGACTTCACATAATATTCATATTTACATTCCGTCCGACGCGTAATTTTGAGATTTTGTAATCTATGACATGATCAGCAAAATTACAGAAATAAGGGATTGAAATTTCAATCGATGTTAGACTTTCACTTTCTAAAATGAAGGATGGCAAATATAAAACGTGAAGCTATTCAAACATAAAGTTTGACCCAATCAAACTTGTCATGTAGCTAAGAAGTTTCTTTTGTTAAAGAAGACGTTCACGCATATTTTACAGAAGACGGCGCATATTCAAAGTTATTATTGAGAATTTCTTTTTTTTCTTACTCATCCAGAATTGGAGAGTACCACTTGAAAAACTACGAGTCGGCACATTCGGCTTTCACTCAGGGTCAGCAGCTGGACGGTGAGTTCGGTCCACTTCTGCTTTTCTGCTTATGCAGAATCCACTTAAAACCACCCGCTGTCTTTCATTGCCTCTGCGAATATTCATGGTTGTTTTGAATTTATAAATATTTGTTGCTGTGTCGGGGCACAGAAATCCCACTGGCTTACTCTTACTGAATGGTTTGTATATATTGCCGCTGGATTCTCTAAACACGTGAGAATGTGAATCTGTTGTTGGGAAAATTTGTTAATTTACTGCTACTTATGGGTAGATGTGAAAATCTCAAAGTGTCGGAACCCAGTTTTTCTTTCGATTTGTGTGCTTGAGTCCAGACTATTATGGCTGATTTCATCACAATTATCCAGATTAATGCATTTTCATTCAAATGTGTTGAAACTGATGGGTAATATTATTACAGGCTGAATTTTCTGCACTAAGAATGAAGACTGGAACATAAATACCAAGATAAAAATCATTATTACTTTCATAAGAAGTGAGGCTATTAAAGAAATTGATTTGACAACTGCCTATAAATAATTTGTGAGAGAAATTAAAGTCTGTACCCCGAACACACCATCACTCAGAATGCACAGAGAGGATACTGTAAGCTTTTTTTATTATTAACTTGATCAATGTTTATGCTTGAGGCTCTTATTGTGAAGGTCTGTGAAAGGTTGTCTCATTTCAACTGACTTGAACAATTGAGATGTTTTGCCGACTCCTCGTTTATTAATCAAAGCATATATCCCGAAGCTTTTTGATGTTAAATTAAAAACATTGCCCCAGTGCTCTGTTGGTTTATCCATTTATAATCTGGAAATAGTTTGCGTTGGCTTGATTCATTTAATGAGTAGCAGGAAAAAAATCAGATATGACCTAGAAGCTGAGCAAATAGTTTTTTTTAACGCTACAGCTAACTTTGAAAACTTAACATCCTCTTTATGAATTTTTCCAGATCAATTTTAAAGCACTAATTTACTTGGTTGTTTTGTACACTTTCAGTTTTATACATTTATTTTGCACAATGCATTGCAAAAACCTACTGATGTTCTGCTTGCATTCTGACTGACCGAAGCCCTACAGCGCTCAATCAAGCTAAATCGGTAACAGAGTTAGTAACAAACCTGAAACTGTGAGGGAAAGTTCTGTTCCAAAGACTCACTTCCTGAAGCACAACTGTACAGGTGACCAGTAGCAAATTTACCCTGTTACCCACCATGTGGGAATGACAAAATGTATTACCTCAAGGTAATAGATTGTGTATTACCTTGTGGTAATTTATATAGTCAAGGTAATACATAGTGAATTACCTTCAAGTAATACATGTTGTCATTGCCACATGGCGGGTATTAACATGGTTAACACTTTAGCATTAGCTTCCTCTATATACCATATTGGTTCAGCGTTTAGCATTAGCTTCCACTAAAAACCATGTTGTTAAAGGACTTTAGCATTAGCTTCCACATGCTGTTATACTGCTTTAGCATTAGCTTCTTCTATATACCATACTGGTATATATAGAAAGTGTTTAGCATTAGCTTCCAGTAATAACCATGTTGTTAAAGGGCTTTAGCATTAGCTTCTTCTATATACCAGACTGTTATATAGAGGAAGCGTTTAGCATTAGCTTCCAGTAATAACCATTAATATTGGCTCAAATGGTCATATTGATGCATCACCAGATGAAACACATTCGCGTTTAAAGATTATGAAAGAGACTGCTCACAATCTGATTTTCTGTTCTTCACCAGAAACCTCAGCAGTCTGATTTCCTTATTTTTCTCCAGATTTGGCTTATATAATTGATAAGCTTAGTGGGACTTACTAAAGGTTTGCACAGTTGGAGATGATGTGTTTCATATTTCATAACGGCTTCGTGCAGCAATAGCTTTGATACCATTAATTCTGACAGCGTTCTAACTCTTTGTTTGTATTAGGTTTTGATAACTAAAAGGCTACGAGGAAACATAAAATGTAGTCTTTAAACCTTTTTTTTTATTAGTCAGCTGCTTTATTTATATTCCAAATTTAATTGAAACAGATATTAGGACACTTGTCCAAAATACTCTTTTTTTATTATTTAATGAAAAAGATTAGAGTTGAGGCTTATGATTAAAAAGAAAACTAAGGTAGATCACACAGAATAATAGATTTGTAAAGTGAAATCCTAACTTTGACATAAAATCACTGTTTGATGTCTCAGTGTTTACATATGTCTAGTTCATAAAGATTACATTTAAATCTGATGAGCTGCATGTTGAATGAAGTTTACATATCAGTCACTTTAATGAGCTGCCCACACGTCACTGCTTAGAATCAAGCTTTCTCTTAAAGTGCCATTATATGACTCATAAATGCAGTTAATGTGAACTTTCTTCTTCATCATGTGTTTAGATGCTTCACATTTACTTTACGTCTGTTTGATTTCTGTCATGCTCTTTTGTTTCCCTATGAATGTCGGACCACGCTGAGTCCAGCATTCAGTGGGTTCGCCAGGTGAAAACAACAGTAGATGTTGCACTGGACGAATCTTCTCAGTTGTTAAAAGCTGCATTATTGTTACGCTGCTTTAGGAGTTTGTGTCTGAAAAACAAAAACTGTCGTCTCTTTCAAAATGAAAATGGCGAAGAGAAAAACAGCTTTCAGAATTTACAAAACTTGCTAATGAGACAGATGGACCGAAACGGTCAGGGTCTCCCCAGGGTGCAGACAGCAGGAGACCCAGCAGTGTTGGGAAGGAAGGAAGCACAACCAAAGTTGCAGTGAGTTTTAGAATCTCTAATATCACTAAAAAAAGACAAACACATTGATTCTGACTTTCTTCAAAAGATAAATAAAGAGAAAAAAGTGATAAGCCATTATATTAAGTACCTGTACTCTATAACACACCTCTGGACGCTAAGGGTGCATTCACACCAGCCTTGTTTAGTCCACTTTAATTGAACTTTGGTTTGTTTACCTAGAAAATAAACTTTGTTTGTTGAGGTGTGAATGCGCAATCAAACTCTGATGTGGAAAAGCTGCTTCTTCACTAGTTCTTGGTGCAACGCCACCACTTGTTAGAGGATAAACTCAGGATTTGATTCTATTGACACAATGCAGAGTGAGAGAGAATTGTACCAGCTGAAAATGTTACAAATGTTGTGGTCCCCGACTGAGGGTGCTGGACTATTCAGATGGCAATCAGCTACCAGAATCACACTTACACCTTAACACTGACAGAGGGGAAACTAATGACTAAGCCTGCATTATATGGGGTGACAAAAGGTGGACCAAGGTGGAGATGGTCAATAGTCTCTGGATGTTGGGTTAATATAAGTGACATTACTACCAAAATTACTCGTGTTACTGTCGGATCCTTGCCTTTTTTTTTTTTCTTGTTTCTTTTTTTTTTATGTCCTGTTTCAAATTTTAGGTCCACCTTAGAATTAGAAAAGCATTGAAGTCAGCAATTTATGGAGCGGTCAGATCTAGATTTTGTGATTTTATGAAGATATGAAATGGAACTTTTAAGTTTCCCTGAAAATATAGCTCAATTCTTTGTATTATTAGCCATCGATCTGATCTACCTCAGCAGTGGTGTAAAAATCAGCCACTGTCCTCTTCTGCTCTCCCGTCAGATATGTTTGGTCGACAGACCGGCCCACCGGGTCATGTCTGTACATCTGCAGTTGACAATAGTCACTTTCTTGTCATTAAAAATTGGTATTCGGCGATTGGCCAGAAAACTGCAATCGGTGCAATGTATAAAGGGAAAAACATTTAAAACTATGCTTTCTTTGGTTTGTTTGCAGATTCTGACAAATCATTTAAAGTCTGGATAAAACGATGTGAGGAGATGATGGGGAGTAAGTATCTCTCACTTATCAGTAAAGTTTACATTATGCTTACATCGGACATTTCAGTAGTGTCCATTTTAACTGCACTTAGCAGCGATGAAATGTAAAATGCCCCGCCGTATCGGGTGTTTGTAAACAGGATTCTGCTGTGGTTTACTCCCTGTAAATTAGGCCGCGTGTTGTGTTCGCTGCTGCCGTCGAACATGAAACTAAACGGTGCAGTCGGGGAGCGGATCAGCTTATCTGATCAAACAAACGAGCGCGCACATATGCAGGGGATCCGCTCCGTGTGCTCCCCCCCCCGTTGGAGGCAGCGCCGCTCTGTCCAATGAAAGATGCATGCCTCGTCGGGGCTGCCGTCGATGCTGCGGCCCTCCGGATTATCCTGAGTAAACAGGAGCACGGGTTTTGACAAACACGCTTCACACCCGCATGCGCACTTACAGCCCCCCACCCCGTCCCCAAGATTCCCTTGATTTATCAGAGTTCACATTACTGTTGTTCGAAAGCCTCCAGTGAGACGCAACCCCTTTATACAAACCCGCGCACACAGAAAAAGAAAGGCAAGCAGAGCCAAAGTTACTCACGCACACACCGCAAGCAGGTGTTTCTCCAAGCGGCGGCATGTTTATCACAAGCTAACACATATGGCACGCACTTATTCTGTCACATGTGGCACAGAGAGTGTCAGAGTTCACACAAGTTCTGCCTCCCTGCTAAAAGCCCCCCCACAGGCCCCGCTTTGCTTCCCTTTTCAAGCTCGACCTCATTAAGGCGACACCACCGCGCCGCCTATCATCTCATCCTGCTCTCTCCACGCGCATGAGCTACGCGGTGAAGCCGGTGAATAATGCATAATAGCACGCTGTGTAAACGGCGTGCGCGACCTCGCTTTGGCTCACGGGGCTTTTAATGGCCGTAGATGGACCAGTAAACAAACCGGTGGAGAGGATGGGTGAGCGTGGAGGCGCCTCCGTTTGCTGCCCTTGGTGCTGGAGCTGAGTATTTAAATATGTTTTTAGAGGCTGTGTTGTATTAAAACACTTACAGAGGACTGAGTTGTTTATGTTGTTTTTCCTCTCCTTTCCACAGCTCAGACACAAAACGGCAGCGATGCCACGGTGAGTTTCTCTGGGGAGCCACTTGGGGGCAGTGTTGCTCTCAGCATCAGATGTTTTGGGTTTGAAGGAGTAGTAAAGAAAGAAGCTTGCTGTTTTATTGTGTGTGTTTTTCTCTATCCTCACTTGTCTGTTTATTGTTTCATGATTGTGGTTTTGTCATTTCTTCCTCTCTAATTATCCTCCTGACTCGGGGGCAGACACCAGCTGCTCCACCTGTGAAGTAAGTGAGCTGTCAGTATACCTTATCTGGGCCTCTTCTGATGTGTTTTTGCTCTTTTTCTCCCATTATGCAAACCCTCTGCTCTCCATTACATACTTATCGTGTCACAACGATGTAGGCATGTGGAACGTCTTGTATTATGGATGTTGTTGAATATTAAAATGGCAAAGATGAAATGATGAGAATCAAATTTAGTCCCTTACAGAGATGGGTGAATGTGTTGGCACTGTTTCTCGCAATCCTCTTTTATAGCAGAAGCTTAGCTGAAAGTTTGAGAAAAATCCAACGTCTGAATACATTTTTTACAAAACCACTGGTGGCAGAATTATTGGCTCTCCTGCTGGCAGTATGCTGCACAACCCTCTTGTGCCAGTAGGACAGATCTTTGACCAGTTTTTCTTTTGGCTGCAGATTTTTTTTTAAACTAAATTCTAATCAACTCAGTCATTTTAGTTTTAGTCAAAGTTTTGTATGACTAATTCTTACTGGTTCTGAGAGCTTAACGTAATTTAATGCAAATTTAGTCGACTACTATTTGATATCTGATGAATTAATCTCTTGGGTTCTCCCTCACATTTCCATATTTTCTCTTTTTAGCTCAATGTAAACATGTTCTTTTTATGGAGCTGAATTTAAGTTTTAATTTGCAATATGCAGACATAGATTAACTTTTATTTGAAATGGCTTTCTTTGGATTTTCGTTTTCAGTAAAGCTGCAGGAACTAGAAATCCTGAAAAGCATGTGCTTTTTAGGCACAGATCACATCTATCTGGCTACGTTTCACGAGTTCCCACATGACTGCTACAAGAACAGACTGGATTTCATCAGCGTCCAATGTTCTGCTCTCTTTTGTTGTTTGTTTGTTTAAGGAAATATGAGTCGTTTTGGTCATTCCCCATAAATCTTTACTTGTCTGTCTGGTTTTCATCAGGGCAGCTGACAAAAAATGCTCATCAAGAAGTGAGCTGCTTTTCTTTTGGAAAACCTGTGAAGTCAATGAACGATTGTTGATTTTGTGTCACTTAAGTCATTACCGTTTTGATTAGACACAACGACAGCTATTTTTCAGTGTCCTGTCAGAGTCCACCAGGTAGTTATCTGAAGTCTCTTGGGATTTCAGAGACGTCATGATGCTGCGCAACAGAGAGAGATTCAACTAAACTCATCTTATTTAATGGAGGTTAAGGGTTGCTTTTCCAAGTCATCATTGTTTGTTCCACTTGAAACGTGTTGAAAAAGTTGCCTGCCAAACATCCACTTGGTATTTAGATGGCGTGCGGTAGTTGCTACGGCGACTTAGTAACCCCAACATTGCCACTTTGCTGCTGTTTTCCAACAGTGAGCTATGGAGTCTCTGTTTAATCTAATTTACCATCCTGCTGACTGTGTGTGGTGTTGAGATAAATATTAGTCCTCCTACAGGCTCTACTGCAAAGAGACAAAATCTCACCAAGAGATTTTGTGGTACAAATATTTTAGTACACTTGAAATGAGACAAAACTAACAAGCAACTTTGCAACGAGATACAGGAGCTTGATTTAATTCAAATATTCCTTGAAATTGATGGAAAAGATACCAGCTCCACTTAGGAATGCACCGATACACTTTTTTTGTCTTCTGATATCTGTGGTTTAGTATCGGTTTTCGCAGCTCAGTAGCAGCCAGAGGCTTAAAATTGGGCTTCTTAGACACATTTAAACCCTTGGAAACTGGAAGATTGGATTATGCACCAAAGGTTTAAAGAAAAATATAAATAAACAATGATTTTCTTGCGTTTATTTTGCCACTTGTGGTTTTGTTCAACTCCACAATTCCTTAAAGTATGTCCACCGAATCAATGCACTCAAATGAAAGATTGGCTTTTTCGACATGTAGATGTAAGATGAAGCTTCTGCCATAAACACTGAATTTATTTCAGGATTTTTTTATTTTATTTTATTTATTTGATACTGATTTGTACCGGTAGTAGTCTTGGTGTCGTCCGTCTCTTCCAGGCACGACTGGTACCAAACAGACTCACAAGTCATCGTCACGGTGATGGCCAAGAACGTTCCCAAGGACGGCGTGCGCGTCAGCTTCACGGAAAGAGAGGTACAGAAGCTCACCGGCACGGAGGCCGACACGGTCTGCTTTTCTCTCTGTATGCGTGGAACACAGACGGGTTATCTTCTGGAGTGTTTCCTCAGGGGGGCCCATTAGATGGGTCTCATCCACACACACACAGATGCAGACACCCACGTACACACACACACACTCCTCCCCACAGACCCAAACATGCCTCCAGTGGTGCCTTGTTAACATTGCCCCCAAAGTACAGATCTAAGAACAATTTACTCTCCCTAGCTTCTCCAACCCTCCTAATTGTCTGTAGATGGGAGGCATAACTGATCTCGGATCAGCTGCGGAGCCCTTCAGGGACAAGCGCTCCTTTCTTTGACTTTTTCTCTTTTCGTCTCAGTCTTTCCAGTCGTCTCTCCGAGGGGTAACTGCAGGGCACCCCAGGGAGTGGCTTTGTCTTTCCTAATAGAATAACAAACTGAGTTTACCCCCGTTTCAAAAGAGAGAGTTCACTCCCCCCCCGAATAACAGTCACTCGTTAAGCTCCCTTTGTGGCGCCGAGTAAAGATAAGTTCATATATTTTTTACTAGGTCAGTATATACAAAATAAATTAAAGATGAAAGGAGGTGGTTCCACTTATTTTCCCCTCGCGACTGAGCGCGCGGCGGCTGTGTACCTACAGACGGCACGGAAATTCAGCTAGAAATGAATATTAAAGCTGTGATTTCTTTTTTCTTTCTTTTTTTTTCTTGCTGGAATTGCCCAAAAGCAACTTTTATCTCACTTTCTAAGCTCTTATTCCCATTGAAGTTCTTATGTTCGTTGGTTCCAGATAAGAAGTAGGGACTTTTAGAAAAACATTAGTTGTGGACTGAGACTTGGGCACATATTGACGCAGCGTGATATTAATGCAGAGTCTATAACAAAGTGGCTTTCTAAACGTTTAGCAAAGAAGTCGTGTCCCTTTGAACAGGCAACGCAGCCACAGTGTTGGTGAATGACAGGCGGCTCCCCCTCGCCTCCTCCGCCCACTTGCTGGTCATCAGAGTGTAGCTGAAGGGGACAGGACGAGGTCTCCAGACGATCACAGCAGCCACATCACATGAAAATTCTCACAGCCTCGCTGACGCCTTCGCTCCGGCCGTCTATGTTGTTTTACACATTCTCTGAGAGCAGCAGTCAAATCAAATCACAGTGTTTCTCCAACAGTTTCATCACGAGGAATATTTTATTTGTTTCATTTAGGGCTGCCTCAATTAATCAGATGGATCGATTAGTCGTGATTAATTGAATTAATTGGGATTAATCGTGACGAATCGATTATTGAAATAATCAACTAATTTAGTAAACCATTAACCAACACCTGGTGTACACAGGATCAAAAAAAGGCAATTTTCTGAAAAAAGCCAACGTATATTATAATTAAGCCAAAATTGTACAAGAAAATTTACATTTTGCATTTAATATCTTAAAAAAATGCTTTTGTAAATGTGTTTTACACAAAACTTCTTGAGTGGCAGTGTTTGCTTCACCTAGTTCAAATTCAGTAAGGGAATGCTATGTCAATAAGTTTTTACTTTTTTATTTATTTTCTTGTTAATTTGCATCTTTCAATGTGTTTTTAATAAAATGTAAAACTGCTGAAGTGGGTAAAAGGAAAAATTTGTTTTTAAAAAAAAAATACAGTTAATCGATTAATCGTCAAGTAGATTGATTACTAAAATAGTCGTTAGTTGCAGCCCTGGTTTTCGTTTAATAGTAACTCTCTTGTTGTTGCAGCAGCATCACCCCACTGACACTTGGAGAGTTTACGAGTTGGTTGCTGATGAATTCTTCCAGAGATGATGTCTAAAATCTATTTTTCTGTTCTGCAGCTTTCTGCACAGATACAGATGGCGTTGGGCGACGACTGTGACCTCCACTTCCACCTCCTGCACCCGATTGTGCCGCAGCAGAGCACCTTCAAGATCCTCTCCACCAAGGTAACGCTTTCAGGGTAGTTAAACACACTTGTGTGTGGGCGTGTGCTGAGTTGAGCTTAATGTACAGCACTGCTTTATGAAAACGGTTTTATTCTTTGAACTTTGTCACATTTTGTCACAACACCGACACAAAAACATATCAAAACACATTTTTAATATGTTTTTGAGAATTTTGGAATTGTAATCCCTTACTATACTTGTTACCTGAAATATGTAATCAGATTACAGTAAGGTATTACATCTACCAACTGTCTGTTGTCCTGTCACATGCAGCCTCAATCAATCACAACACAGAATGAGGCTGTAACATGACAAAGGTGACAAAGGTCAACACTTTTGGAAAGGCCTTGAAGATTTTTTTTGTAAATTTGATGTTAGGATGTCTTTTTTTTATTATTATTTCTTAAAGGGCACACCACCCCGTTGTGCCAAACTGTCACCTGCCAACCCAAAGACACATGGATGTTTTGTAGAGTGCCGGAGAACAAAGAGGGAAATAACAGCCCACTTTTGTTATTTATTTTTTTCTGGGTCAGAGTGAACACAGCCAGGCGACATTCATACACAACATGATGAAAAGGCTTCAGACCGAGCAAAGTGCAAATTTGACGCGAGTCTAGGCTTGTCGCGATAAACAATAAATCAGTTAATCGCACGACAAATGAAAGTTATCGACCTAATTTTAATTTATCGGTTTATCGTTTCTTCCGGCCCTTTTCTATTGATGACTGAAGGCTCAACTCCGGGGCTTTCCCTTCCTCATTTCCTTATCGCCCAGTTCACACTACACGCCGATCGTCACCCATTTTCAAAACCTGAGACCACAAACTAGCAGACAAAAAACCATAGATGTAACGGGTTCAATCGGGTCCAGCCACACGGCAAGAGCAACACACGAACCGATTTCTCTCACCGACATTCACATTTCAGACAGAAAATCCTGTAAAATTCCACTATATCACATGTTAATGTAGAGTAATCAAACAGGGCTGATGACGTAGAAGCAATAGCAATAGTTTGTGAGCTTATTTTAAGCGATAAAAGACGTAGCAGAAAGAAAAGGCGTTGGATTTAAGAGTGGAGGACGGGGCTTTATTTGCTGCACTATGATGTGGAGGTGAGTTATTCTGTTTTTTTATCTTTCAGAAAGATGAAAAAAGTGAGGAATTTCTCCAATTAATCTGATATTTCGTTTATTTTTCCTCTGGCCTTTCATTTTGTTTTATTTTTCTGTGAGGTGCTTTAATTCCTTTGTCAGGTAAAACAACGTTAAAGCAGGAAAAGAGCATGCTGATTTGAGTTTAAGCTGCTTACTGGGACCATGGCTGATAATTACTGGGGTTGCTGCGCTGAGATCAGCTTCTTAATCTCTTCAATAAATTAAAGCAGAATAAAGTAGGCTTTCCCTACCTTTAATTCCTTAATGCTGCTGAAGCTTTCTGAAGCTACAGTGGAAACGGGCAAATCCACTCTTACTGTATACAGTGCAGCTCCTGTGTAGACAGTAGTGACGGTGCAAATCCGTCCTCCCTCACAAACACACATGCACTAGTATAATTTACCCATTGAAAGTTCCCCTGCACTCTCTAAGGCGATTACTGACCTAATGAGGAGGATGGCTACTTTTTTTTTTTTTTTTTAACTGTGCGCTCATTAGTGTGTGTTACAGATGTGGGCTAATGAATGTGCTGATTCAGGATTTATACCAATGTCAGGTTTTAGCCCCACAGATCAAGAAGCAGATTTTATCCAACTTTTTTTCTTTAATCATCAAGGCTGTGAATGTTGGATCTTTTTCTCCCTCCCCTCCTCTACCAGGGCATTGATCTGCCCAACCCAGCAACATGGAGCTCTACTCTACTATAGAGTCTTCCTCAATCTTCCTCCTTTTTTTTTAAGACATTCCACTCCCACAGACAGAGTGGGAGTGGAATTTTTTTGCTTCTTTGGGTGTTTTCATACGTGATAGTCCGGTAGTCTTGGTTTGATTCGAGACCAAAATTGCAACATTTTCTAATTTTTCAGATAGTTTGGTTCGCTTTCACACTGTCAAACAAACCAAACCTTTTGAAAAACCTGTTCACCCCTCACCTGTGGAGGCGCTGCACCAAGAACCAATGAAGAAAACAACATCAAAACATTTGAAGATGACACTGACAGAAACTTTTAACAGTGGTGGGGTTTCTCATTTGTGGTTAGTAGTAGACTGCAGAATATTTGTCCTGCCAGCGCGAGGCTCTCGCGTTTGTTTTGGTTCCATTGGTTGCCCTGTTTCGTCTGCTGTAACAAAACTCCAGTTTGTTAAGTCTGGTTTGTTTGGGGAGGTATTGATGCGCAACTGAATTTTGGTGTGGACAAAAAAAGTGAACCAACCTTAGTGTCTGGTGCAATTTGAATGTGGTATGAATGGAAGCGGACCTGAAGCGGACTGTAATGTGGTGCATTCTAGGTATATACAACCAAAACAAACACGTGAGCCTAGTGCTAGCTGGAAAAACGGGTCATAGTCTTTTTGCCAAAGACGAAAGAGAGATCCTAGAACCACAATTTGTTTTTTGACATAACCATCTTTGTTTACATTACAAAACGGTCATATCTTCCTCTGAAGATTTTTATGTTGTTTCTTTCAGTGGTTCTTGGTGCTGCGCCACCACAGGTGAGGAGGTGAGCAGGTTTTTCAAAAGGTTTGGGCTGTTTGACAGATTGCAGCATGAAAGAGAACTGCAACAGCTGAAAATGTAACAAATGTTGCAACTAGTCTACCAGACTATTAGGTGTGAAAACACCCTAAAAATGACCTCAATGGGAGAATTAAAAGGAAAAAACTACTTCTGACTTAAGACAAAACAAAGACTCATCAAAGTTTATTTATTGAAATAAATAAACTTTGCAGTGACATTCTTAAAGTATTAAGAAGTATCTGTAAAGTGACCATAACTCCCCTTTTGTTTGAAGTCAGTGGCACAAAAAAAAGGTTTGGCAGCAACCAAAAACACTTTGAAGATGCTTCAAGACTTAGGAAAACATTCTTTGGAGTAATTAAACTAAAGTGAAACATTTGGGAAGGTGTGTCTCATTCCATTATATTGAAGAAATAACCTTCAGCAAACAGAGTTAGCAACCTTCCAATATGGCTGAATTAGAGCAGTTCTGCTCAGGAGAGTGGACCACAATTTCTCTGGAAAGACTTTAAAGATTCTTTGCCAGTCTTTGTAAACGCTCAATATCAGCTGCTGTTGCCAATAGTAGCGCAGCTGCTTATTGACTTTGGGAGGTAATTGGCTCTTAACAAACTCTTCATTTGTAAGCTAAATTTTTACAAAAGCTCTTTAAACTGTTAATGATGTGAAAGATCTGATTAAAAAAGAAACAGCTAAAAGCAGGATCCCAAAGGAGCCGTATATATATATATATATATATGTATATATATATATTATTTATTTATTTTTTCACACCACCACCGTGAAACTACTGGGAAACTTCAGCTAAAAGTTCACTGAGAATATTCTACTCGTTTTGACACAATTATCAAACTGAAATCCCACACCAAGTTATACGGAGAAGAGGAAAAAGTTAATTTCTTGCGAAAGCATAATGTTACGGACTATATTAAGACAGGCGACCTTTATGAGAAATGAAAAAGGGATTTGTCTGAGACACACAAACCACCTACATAAAGGAAAGTGAGTGCATCAGAGCCTCCTTTGAAATGGTTGATTTTAATGAGAAAACAGGTAAATCAAGTCGTGTGTGTTCGTGTTTTTTTAAAAATTATAATTGTGAAAGCAGTGATGTTGAAGCTTTGTGTGATTTATCGAATTTAGCGTCGTTCTACATCCGAGCAGCACGAGCATCAGCCATAGATGCGTTTGTTTTGCAAATCACAAGCCTTTGAAGCCTTTTTTGCTTCACAGTGAATTTGTAGCAACTTATTACTGACGCAATAAGACAGAAACCCCCGGTCCTAATTTGTCCATAAAATAGACCTGGAGACATCAGAGATCAGAGATGTGTCCAAGCCTATATTTGTTTTTTTTCTTACTGTTACTATTCGTCAAGACAGTTTCTCACAGCAACTGTGGCAGTGGGGTGGGAGAGAAAATGGGAAAACTAGCTTCCGACACGGAACAAGCCTTAAAGATGCGGGGCGGCTTGCACTAATGCAAGGCTTTGTGTGGTTAAACACGCCAGGTCTGCCTCTTAACTTGTCTCGTGCTCGATTGCAGCAACGACTACCGCGCTGCCCAGCAGACAGGAAACGGTGACTAAGACTTTGTGAACGCCCGCAGGCCACGCCGCTGACCTGTAAACATCAAATCACTTCCCAGCGAACAGATTCCTCCCCCCCGGTGTAACACCGCCAGGCAGTCGTACACCGGACGGCACGATGCGTCTGTAAACGTCAGGGGGAAATCAATCGCTGCTCGTTTAGCACTTTCTGAAATTTCTCCTCATTAGAGAGAACTTCACTTGATGTGGTGTTTATCGAAGCCCGCGAACCCAGCCGAGGATTGAGAATTACACTTGGATGCACCGTGCCGAGGGAAAATCTTTTAGCGGATTTCTATTCAGTTTGCTTCAAAGGTATCAGATTTCCCGTTGCAGCAATCTTGATCTTTACTTCTCCGGGGCTTCGTTCTTTTTTTTCCTTCCTTTATTTTCCATTCCACACTCTTTCCCTCCAGTCCTATTACCACAGCCATCACAACACATAACAGTTAGTAGCTCAGAGGATGACTTTACAAGTAAAAAACGATCAAGGAGAGTTGAAAGGTATCTGAAAGTCGTGGTTTAAGGAATGGGAAAACCTTTTGCTGAGTCAGTTGAAACAAATATTGTTTTTTTTTTTTAAATCTATTTATTTTTTCTCTTATTGCCTTAGATTCTATTTTCTCAGCTAATATTTGAAGAGGTGAACACACCCGAGCAGCTAAAGCTCAGAAAACATCATGTCAAGTTTAAACGGTGTTGAAATAATTCATGGGTTCAGCAGATTTTTGTGAGACGAATAAAAAGTCAATTCAGTTTATTTACATAGCACCAATTCACAACAACAACAACAAAATCATTTTATTTACGTCAGACGTACATTCCAATTGATCCTAGTTATCAATCAGCGCATTAAGATCAGTTTATTGGTTAAATTTAAGGAACTCATCGACTTGCAGCGTAGACGAGCACGTATCTCCATTCACTTGAGTTTCATTGACTTTACATACCGAACAGACAGTGGAGAGGAAAAACCTCAGCAGAACCAGAACCAGGCTCAGTGGGTGGGTGGGTTTGAGAGGACAGAGTGGATACTTAAAAGGAAACGGATGACCCGATTTTCAATTCTTTTTCAAGTTTGTGAAAAGTGAAACGATTGAAAGGAGAAGAGGCAGAACGATTAGTTGTTCCCTCATCCAGGAAGCCAAACAGAACATCAGACCACAGGCACCTTCAATGGCGAGGAAAAAACATGAAGGTAGCAGTCAAAATAACAGCAAATAAGGCACATTGGAGAGTAGTAGAAGAAGAACATGATGCAGAAGAGGGCAAGGGAATCACACACTTGCAAAAATGTCAGACCACCGACTCTTGATTCCTCTCCGTCAGATCCGCATGAAATGTCAAACCGGTTGAAGCCGACTGAATTCAACGAACTCTTGCAGAAATTCTTGCAAGGACAGTTTACAAATTATTTGTTTTACTTCTGCTAGCAAAAAAAAAAGTCTTAAGAGGAAGAACAGAGGGAAAAAGAAAACAAACATGGCCGACAAATGGGCTCCGTTTTCCACGTGTTCGCAGTTGTTTTGGTTTGCTCGGCTACGACGAAGGTTGGGTCAGGTCTGTACCTCGCTCGCACTAACTATTTTTGTGCCAACTTATCTGGCAAAAAATATGTATTTAGTGTAGAGCAGACCACAGGATGGATGATGGTTTAAAGCTTTCTGTGAGGAGCAGGGCAACAGTTCTGCGGCCCAATATGCATTTTTCAGAAAATAATCAGGTTGTGAACAAAAATTTTAAAATCTGCCAGTGTTCAGAGAAAAAGAGGAATGTCTGAATGAAGCCCGGGTCCTTGGAGTTTCATCACTAGTGATACAACTGCGAGGCAGTTTGAAGTCATTCCTCAACACACGTACACAAATCTAAGGTCTTCATAACGAGATGCTGTTAAATATGATTATTAATTCAGTTATGTACAATTGTTACTTGCTTTAAACAAAATGCACAACCTGCTCAAGGAAACCTGGTCATTTAGGGTTTTGGCTGCTCAGTCCTCTGGTTGTTATAGTTCATACATCAACGGCTACACCCTGTCATGTGTCTAGACAGCAGTATTAAAAAGTTTTTCAATTAGTTTTCTAAATTTCTCCCAGTCTGTCTTTGGGGGGGGAAAAACCTTCCTCCTTCCTGAATCCTGCTTGTACTTTTTTTCATGTCTGTGTTCATAGAAGAAAGCCATTTCTATTTCTGTCATACTTTTGTTATTATTTTCAAAACCAATGCATTGTGCTTTTTCTTTTTTTCTTCTTCTTTTTTTTTTAAAAACCAGTGTCAAAATCTTGTTCTTGGTTCAGAAATGCACAAAGTACCAAAAAGCAGGTGCCTAGATAATAACTCAAACTCTTTACAACCCTGGTAGCCATGGCTACCCTATGCTTGCCATGAAGATGTATGGTTTCATATCGATAGCTTGCAAAATCCCACTTCTCTTATAGTTGTTTGATTGCGTTATACACTTTGATAGTCGGAAATTGTTAACTTAGATGAAGTGAACGCTACTCCGCTGTATCTACGGTTCAGTTCTAGTCCTAACGTATAGGCTGGAAGCATTTCTGATAGTTCAGCCTGACAGCAACCCCACCGGAGGAGCGAAAGGGCGAGGCGGGGCCGTACGAACTCGAAAGCACACGCTGTATGTGAGGACTTGGCAAATAATAATAATGCTAAAAAAAGTAGAAGCTGTAAAGAAATTTGAAGGAGAGCATTGCGTAACCCTACATCTATATACTGTGTGCTCTCTATTGGCTGTGGTTGACCTGCACAGGAGCTGGCCCTTCTAAAAAAAAACCAAAAAAAAAACAACCTTCCTTTTCACTCATTTCCTCACTTTTCCATGGCAACAGCAGACACTGCATACCAGAGGTGCACGTGGGTTGCAGCTTAAACAAGGGCTCAGTCTTAGAGCGGCTGCAGCTGAGGATGGACTTAGACTCCTTCTATTTAGTTTGCTCCCTCGCCCGTCTTTCTATATTTTGTCAATTCCCTGCACGCCCACAGTCATAGCAGCACAGCTCTGGTCACTCCTTACGTTTCTGGCTTATTTAAACACCTACAGACTCTGTGTCGAAGCCGGGTTTTTTGGGGGTTTTTTTTCCTTCTTCTTCTCTCCCTGGACTGTTTGTTCACAGGTCCAGTGGGCTCCTCAGGCGCACCTTCCCCCCCTCGCACTCACCCAAACACATAGAATACCACTTGCAGGTAATTGCAGCACTCAAACTCCTAAAACTTCCCCTCACCTCGTACAGGTGGCGCGCTGTAGACCCTAACTAACCGCGGAGCTTTCTTCATGCGTGTCTCATTTAACATTTTTGGTGCCCCGTGCAAAGCGGCCAGCCGGGGGGTAAAAACACTCAAATGAACAGCAGCATCAGCAAGTCGAGTTTCCCTAGATTGGCATGCATCCCTAATGAGCCCTTTAAAAAAATTAATAAATAAAAGAAGAAGGAAGAAAAAAAATAGAAAGCATCGCCCTCGGAGCTGTTGAGTCTCAACCAGTGTCTGACTGTAACAGGCTGCCCTGCACTGTGTTTACGCTTCATCTCCTCGCTGTCTTTAAAGACAACTTAGCAGGGGGAAGCTAAGCTGGGCTTCAGAGTACACACACACACACGCACGCATGAATGAATGCAGAAGCAGAGCAGTAATCTTTCAACACACTTGTGCTATTTAAACTATTTTCCTTCTTTCTTTCTGTGTGTGTGTGTGTGTGTCAATGTCGTCTGTGGCACATTATCGTCAGCGCGACCTCCTCCCGTCCTCCCATCACAACAAACATCCCAACCGCAGGGGTCACCGCGACAACGGGGAGCCAATTACACACCAGTGTGTTTGATCAGAACAGACGGCTGATGCGCTCACACACACATGGACGTAAAAATGCACGTGCACACACTCGTTCTACTCCGAAATCATCTCTTTCCTGCAAATAACTAAAGTGCCGCCTCCCCGCTTTAATTTGCACGCCTGTCAGTGTCTAAGAATGTTGATGTGTTTCTTTTTTCTTTTCTTTTTTTTAGGGAGATTGTTTAAAATCTTCCAACATCTGGGGGGAAAAAAGAGGTTAAAGATGTTGGATGAAGAGTTATGTTAGAAACTCGGTGGGGAAGATGCTTATAAACACATGTGACAAGTGACACGGGTCCCTTCTGTAAATAGCCTGTATCTCTGTGTGTGTATTGCATAGTCCAGCCCCTGGGGTCCTGTGGGTGGTGGCCCCCCGATTGTGGCTGTGCTGTCACATCCCTTTAAGGACTGTCGCCTCGCCTGTCACACACACACACAGCAAGAGTGGCACGCACACGCGCGCACGCAGCTCGGCCTGCCACGTCCCTTGAAAGGCAGGAAACTCGGATGTGGCAGGAGATTAATGTTGTATGGCCCAGGAGCACGCATGGCAGTGCACACGCCTCCACGCAGCCGGAGCCGCGGCTTGACTCCTGCCAAACGTAAAGCGTCCTAAATATTTAGGGAGCAGAAACGGCACCAGCTTGGTTGTTTCAATGTGAAGAGTATTCTTTTTATTCTGTTTTTTTTTTTTTTTTTTTTTTTTTTTTTTTTAGACGACAAAAGATGACAAAAAAATAAAATCTCTTTATGTTGTTGCTGGTGCGAGAATTTCGAGCACTGCTTGAAATATCTATCACACTACGTCGGTATGTGAGGAATGAAATCCGGATTTTTTTTTCTACGTCGTAAAGTTCTTAAAACAACGTAAGATAAGACAGGAACCAAAGTGCTTTCTCAGGCGGCTGCTGCGTCTGTCGAAAGCTTTAATGAATGTTTGATTTCCCCGAGTGAAGCTGCTTCAAAACCCCAAGATTAGCTCATGTTAGCTTCTCAAACACTCATTGCTTTCAACAGAAATGGCTTCTGTCTGATTACTCTTTGGATTGATTACAAGTTGTTGTTTTATTACTTTTGATTCTTTTTACTTTTCATTGTTGAAACAGCAATGTCACAAGCAGTAAAAAAAATTAATCACAACACTTCTTTTTAATGGAAAAATATTCAAAGTTCAGTTTGTACAGTTAGTGACCAATCACTGCAGCTCGGCTGAATTTCGACCAATCTCCCTAGCCCCATTCTGGTGTAACTTCCTGTCTCTTGAACACCAAACTTTGAAGATAAAAGCATAGACATTACAGGAACAGCGTATTATAAGCCTGGCAGACCACCAGTCTATACCTACACCCCCACCAGGCGAAGTGTCGTTTGTTTGTTTATTACACACAGCAGAAAGAGTAATGGTGATGACAAAGACGGGTTACAGAGTCTCTTTGATGAAATGGTTGGAAGCAAAATAGCAAGATAGTATGGTCAGTATGTGAGCATATGGCAGACTGAGGCCAGGTGTTTTTATTTTTCTAATTCTCCGGTATCACATAACCGCTGCCTGTCTTTAACGGTCTACATGGCAACAACTTCAGCGAATAAAATTGGCAAGTCATAGAAATATATATTTATTTTAATTACATATTTTTATCTTTGCCTTTTATGTTTGTGTATTAATAATGTCTTCCATATCGTTCTGTAGATATGAACACAGTTCATGTTAAGTTGAATGACCAACTTTGGCGACTCCTTAGGGCATGACTGTATTTTAATTAATACAATTAAACCATTTCAAGAAGGCACTTGAAATGGTTATTTGCACTACGAGTATTAATATTAGGAACTTTGACTGCAACATTTTGAAATGGGTGTTGCAAACATGAAGAGTTTTAGGCCACAACAATCAAAAGAAGCATGGCAACATCCCGGAGGTCCGTGTCCTTTTCTTTGCTGCATTGCTTTCCTCCTCTACTGTGTGTTCTCCGTGTGTAACGATTCGGATCAAGAGTTGCCTGAGCCGAGCAACTCTGAAACGCAACCAGCGAATGAGACGGCAAAATTTTCAAATTTTTATTGGAATATACATTAAAGTTGAAGCTCGATGTTTAATTTTGTAGTTCTAAATTAGTCTCTCTAGAACTAGCAACCTCTTGCTCCTCAGTAAATGGTTGACAATGAAATAACACCTCATTTAATTTTCTGTTAGGTGGAAATTAAAAGCCAGATTTAGCTCTGTAGCCTAAACGTTACATGAATGCATATTTAATACCTAAACTTTACAGGCCTCCACTGCCCTACCCTCAAGTTTTTTTTTTCCTCCACATCAGCAATTAAAGTTGTGGATCTGTCATTTATTCGTTTAAAAAAAAAAAGCAGTTCATGTTGATTTTGAGATTTTGACGCGTGTGTTTCGTTAGCTGTTCCCCGCTGCTAAAAATACTTATTGCTGAGCTCAAAGGTTTCCAACCAAGTCGTTCCAAGGCTCTGTGTGTTTGCCAGAGTGATGAACAATATTTCGATGCATTAGAGTCGTGTGGGATGACAGCAGTCATTTTATGTACCAGTCGAGCCCTCCAGTGTTACCAGGGAAACCAGGATATATATATGACTTGTGAGGAAGTTGAGGCATTAATTGAGAAACTTGAAGTTAAAAATGTTACTCTGCACGATTTTCCTGTTTATTTAGCTAGATATGAGGTGCTATTTGCATTAAACCTTTTAAATCAAACATCCCATTTAACAATTTCACACACCGAATTTCCTGTACAGTGATTACTCGAGCAGATCTGGGGGTTCGTCGCGGTAGCTGTTCCGTTTTTAGCCCCTGCGTGGAGCAGAAAGTGACGGCGCGTACCAAAGCAGTCTATCGGCGTACAGCCAGCTCGCGCCCGCTAGCTCATCACCTCTAGCAGCCGTCGCACCGCCCGGTTCCCCTCGATCTGCTCGCCCCAAAACCCCTCCACATCCCGCCCCCCAACACCATCTGCCTCCACCCTCATAAATGAATCATCATGTCGCCCAGCAGAGCAGAAATGTTCCTTAATTGCATCGACATCACCGGATCTGTCTTTCGTGTGTCAAAACGCACACGGCATTAATAGGAGGGGAGAGGGGTCTCTCTCCTCTGCCATGTCAGTGCAACTCAGTGTCCGTGTCCTTTTCTTTGCTGCATTGTTTTCCTCCTCTACTGTGTGTTCTCCGTGTGTAACGATTTGGATCAAATGCTGCTGTGTGGAATTAGGATCCGCCGCCTCTTCCCCCCGCCTCACCCTTCCTCTCTCTCTCTCTCTCTCTCTCTCTCTCTCTCTCTCCCTCTCCCGTGCCCCGTCTCTCACACCGGCCCTCTGGCTGACAGGCGTCTCGTTAGCGCGGTGTGTCTGTCAGTGAGGTTGGAGATTGAGCTGTGCCCCCGCATATCCCCGATGTCTCTCTTTCTCTTCCTTTCTTTTTTTCTTTCTTTCTTCCCTTCCACTCATTCACAGGCTAAGTCGTTCCGTGGCTCCCCCGAAACAAGCTGCGCTTTCAGGCCTCAGTAATGATCCGATGTGTTGTGCTTATTTTCATCCACTTTTGGTCAAACGTTGTTGTGTGTTTCTGTCTCTCTCTTTGTTTTCTGTTAGGTGGAAATCAAGATGAAGAAGATGGACGCCATCAGATGGGAGAAGCTGGAAGGAGAAGGACAGGAGTCCAACATCAAACACTTCAATCCGAGTCAGTCCTCAGCTTCGGTGTTTACGCTCTGGTTTTTCTTTTTTTACTCCTCTAATCTATCTGTATCTCTTCTCCTGTCTCCACTGCCGTCAGTCCGTCTCACTATCTTCCTCCTGAACCACTTCTTGTTTCTTTCCGTCTCTGCGCGAAGATCAATATAAGCTCCTGTTTGTCTGTTCTTCTCTAAAATGAGAGTGGGCAGTCGGGCCCTGCTAGAGACTTTCATTAGCGTGACAGCAAGGGAAAGGGAAGGTAGCGCTGGTGGCGACGCGCGGCTCCGTATTTCAGCCCACGTGTTCCTGTTACGGACGGCATTAAATACGCACGTAGTTGTGTCGGTGGGGAAGGCAAAGTCGTCGTTAAGTGGGCAGCCTAACTATTTTTTCATCAGCCCAGTTTTCTTTTTTTTTTTTGCCCTGTTTACCAGGGCCCGCTTTTAACTTGTGTTGCGTTCGAACATGATATTTGGGAATTTTTTATGAAACGTGTCCAGACTTGGCCTGAATCTGTCTGCTGCCGTATTTATGTAAATCTCCGTCTGGATTACGCGTCCTGCTCTGCCTCTCCATCTCTTGCTGGGATTATAAGCTGATGTTTTTACAGCCGGAGAAAACAGAAATCAAATCTTGGGGTGATTGTTTGCCCAATGAGTTTATTCGTTCAGCCTTGCTGGACGTGTTCTAAGGAAAACATTAATGATGAACTGCAACAGTTTTTTTTCCCCTTCTTCCTATATGATTCAAATGGTTGCATATCATTTGAACTTTGCCACATAACTACAAGCTTCAGTGTAATTTGTTGAGTTTTTAGGTGATAGACCAACTAATTAAGGCATAATTGAGAAGAGGAAGGAAAGTGATGCTTCTGTTTTTAACATTTCTTATTTCAAATAAGAATCTACTTGTTTCATCAACAGGGACGTTACCAAACCTGGGCTTTATGGAAGAAAAGCAAGTGGAAACATTTTCTGGGGGGATAAAAAGAAACACTTAAAATGTCATAAAGTTTGCCACGAGCAGTGGAGGGCCGAGCCCGGGGTGTGTAATTGAAATTCAAATCAATTTTTAAAAATTTGTATTGATTCCAACGGGAAATTAAATAACCTAAACATGTGCGCCTTCGAAATGATCTCGTTTGACATTTCTCTTAAAGTTCAAAAACAAACAAAAACAAACACATAGACTATATATTTTTACAGTACCGAAACAGACCCCGGCTAGAAAAATGGGTAAAAATGGATTCGGCCAGCATCACGTTTCACTCACAGATTATTTCTCACGCATGATTGTCTTAATTTTGCCATTAAAGTCAGAGATTGGAAACACAAATTTCTAAGGTTTTTTGCGACATGTGAGCTAAAGTGTACGCTAATCTTAGCGTAATTCCTCTTTATGATTTATCTTAACAAACAACATGGTTATTTCATTTGAAAGGTAGAATAGATGTTTCTTTATACATGTGAAATAATAATAATAATAAAAAAACATGTTTACAGCAAACAATTCAAAGAAGATGCTACGATCAGATTAAACCAAACTTATACTTTCGGCTCTACATGACAGATGCTGTTTGGTGGAAAACTAAACAGCAGTTACAAATATAAAAACTTATTTTTGTGCTAGAACAACGGCCCAGTCAAAGTCCAGTCCCAAGTCCTATTGAGAAACTGGGACAGGATTTGAAATGTAAAGAGAAATGAAGTGATATAAAAAAAATGTGATTATATTCAGAGAGACTGAATACAAAATGAACGCCGCACTTTTCAGATTTTTATGATGAAAGCAAACTGTTATTTTGCTTCCTCTTCAAAGTGAAGGACTACTTATTATTGGTCTGTCTCATAAAAACCCAGTAAAACACACTGAGGTTTCCACTCGCAACCAAACGTGACAAGTCAAACTGCTCTGCTTTCTCTGTCTCCGACCTTCTCAGATTTGTCGACCTCAACAGTTTTTGATCTTCGGTAAAGCGACATTGCGAGTTCTTCTCCTCCATTTTTTTTTTTGTTACCCCTTCAGATCAGTACCCAACATCTTCCCACTACACCCACAAGTGGGACAAGATGGTGATGGACATAAGCGAGGAGGAGAAGAAAGAGAAGCTGGAGGGAGACGCGGCGCTCAACAAGCTCTTCCAGCAGATCTACTCGGACGGCTCGGACGACGTGAAGCGGGCCATGAACAAATCCTTCGTGAGTACTCGCTCCTGCGGTGACGCGGCTTCACGTTCGCTTGCTCACTGCTGTGAGCAAAGTGTGAACTGCAAAAACTGAAGCTCTTTACTGGTGATGTTTTTTTAGGTGTGCAGAAAGGAAGCACTTTTGTCATCACTCTTGTATTGATCTTTCTGAGAACTGAAACTGAATGAAATAGAGTTTCAGGTCCACTTTCTATAAAAATGCAATAAATCTTGTGGCTGCGGATGTTTCCTCGTCTGCATTCATCCGATGAAGGTCTTGTTGGAGTTCAGAGGCAGGAAGAGCTTGACAAGTGTCCAAGTGGCAGGAAGTCTGAGGGAAAACAAAGAATCACGACCAAATTCTCTGAAAGTCTGCTTTCCCTCTTCCTCTGTTTATAGAGAGCAGCTGTGTAGATGTTTGTGCTGCCGAGATTGTGAGGAGAAATGGAGAAATATCTTCTTAAATAAAGGTGGCTTAGAGATTACACACAATATTAAAAGTGATGGGTTTGACTGAGTCACTAGAAGTTTTTGTCAACGTCCTAAAATAGTTGTTATAAGCAATAAATCAATTAATTGCATGATAAATTAAAACAAACTTGGTAATTTCCTTTTGCATAGTTTATTGTTTTTGTCTTTTCTCTCTCTTTCTCCCAAAAACTGGACGATATGAGTTTAAATCATTTGACTTTTTGTTTCTGTTGTTTTGGGTATTTATTTTGCGTATTTAAAACGTCTTCCGGTGTTAAATGTTCGTTAGAATTTAAGGTTTGTTGATGTTTCGAGAACACGTTCTTTCATTATTGTCACCCGTACCGTTACATTACTTTAAAAAGGCCTCAAAACAACAACGTTATCGTTTATCGCTGTGACTTCTCTGAGAATTTGTCGTCCGGCAAAATTTGCTGCTGTGACAGACTTTGTTGTTTGGTGTAGAAAAAAGGAAAATCATACCACAAAAAAAAATAAATAAGAAGTCGCAAATATCAATAAGCTGTTAACGTCATGTTTTATTGGACCACATTTCTCTGTTCAAGTGCATTTAAATTCCTTTAAGATTAAACTGCTACTGAGAAAAACCCCAACCCAGTCACAACTGAATGACATTGATGATAGTCATGATGAACTGCTGTTTTTCCTTTTCATTTAGGTAATTGAATATCTTGAATTCTTTTTTTAATCCAGTCTATATAATTTAGCTGCACTAAGCAGGCCTAGAGAAGCTGTTTGGCATTGAACACCACGAAAGGCTAATTTATTGCACAACCTGAGGAACAAATACAGAGAAAACCTAACTACTTCCATTATTAGGGCACCATGGTTGTTGACCCAGCCATCAACAAAAGCGGTGCGTGCCTCCGTAGGCAGTTGCCATGTCAACGGCCTTTACTCCAGACAAATACTTGGGTTCGCTTTTAAAGAAAAGCCCATGCAGGTGTTGAGATCCGTCTCTGCTGCAGCCATGTTTGAATCGGTAGATTTTTTTTTAACCAGGTCTGTTGTCGCGTGCACAATCAGCAAAACTGAATGTTAGGACGCTTGTGGTATGTCGTCGACAGAATACGTTGCAATTTTTTCCCCCCAAATATTTTAAGGGTTTTCATAATTTATAATGAAAGGCTGCAGCATCTCCCTGTTTATGCTGTCACTTCCTGTGTACAGATGGACTTCAGACGGCTAAAGATGACTGTGCAGAAAGCTCTACAAGTTTTGTTCACATGGGGTTAAGTAGAACCACACGGAAATGTCTTACTTTCAGGAGGATCAACAAGTCCTATCAAAACGGGGAGGAAACATGCTATCTGTTAGCTTAGCACTTCAGCAAACTGCTTTGTGTGCTGCACTCTGTCAGCAGGAGCAAAGACATCCGGGGCTTGACCAGAACCCATCCTAGAGCCGGTTCTGAGTTGGTTCTAAAAAATTTAAAAAAAAGAAACCGATGGGTTTTCCACAGCCAAAGTTATTCAGAGGATTTGGAGAAGATTGTAGTACAAGGGCATAGAGCCAAACAAATTACGTTATTTATCTCAGTATCCATGGAAACAGATGTTGTATCCTTATAGATAGATGGATAGATCAAATGTCTTTCTTAGTCTTTTTCCTTTTTCTGTCTTTCTTTCTATCCTTTGTTTGTTTTGCTTGTTTTCTTTCTGTTTCTTTCTTTGTTTCCTTCTGCATTTTCTTCTTTGTCTTTCTCCCTGCCTTTTGTTTTCCTTCTGTCTTTTTGTCACTCCATCTTTTTGTCTTTGTGTTTTTGTCTTTCATTTTGTCTCTCTTTTTTTCCTGTCTCTTTCCTTCAGTTTGTCTTTCTTCCTGTCTTTATTAACACCCACAGGAGTGATTCGTGTTTACGAACCCTGTTTTTTAAAGTGTGTTTTATAAACCCCTCATATTTCCTATCAGCTGGTCTCCGAGCCGATCTGAACCAGCAGCTCAGCTTATCACCACCGCCTGGCAATAATGAAAGACGGGTGGCGATCGGGACACGAGTCTTGAAATAACATTAATGGATTTGGCTGAAAATGTCAGTTTTAAGCACAGATCTGTGTTAACGTATTGATCTGCACAAACGCTGCGACATCAAAACAAACATGGGAAGCATAAGAGACACTGATGCTTATCCAACTTTCCTCTCTGTTTTGATCTTTGTCTTTTTCTCTTGTGTTAAATTAGACAGCACAAATTATTTATCCTGATTGGACCATTCCTAATCTAGCAAAAGAAAGACTTGTGTTTTTCCCTCTTGGACCACTGAGCTCCCCACATTCTGCCTTTTTAGCTCTCATTTGTACATCAGTAGAGTCACTTCTTACAGGTAATCTACAGATACAACAAAACAAACAGAGACTCGTAGATCCTGATTTTATTGGTAATTGCGGCTGCACAAGCAGTCGTCTGGTGTTTGGGCTCAAGGTTGGTTTTTTCCTGCTGAAAACCCAGCAGATCGATGCGAGTTTTAACAATTTAAAGGACCCGAGGAATTCCAAACACACTTCGAGCTTGTGCAGAAAATAACCCATTGTGGTCCTTTGAAATAAAACGAAGAAATCTCTATTGTCAGTCTCTGCGCGTTTTGTGGAGAGCTGACCTTTTGATAGAGGCAGCTCTGGTCTTTTCACTTTGTAATAATCTTAAGTAATGTTGATAACCTTCGCAAAATGCGCGTTAATGACAGAGACCCGGGCTAATTTGGATTCTGAACTCAGGCAACACACACAAAAAAAACAGGCTTTCTCGGTGGATGTGTAACACGCTCACACTCCTGAACCGACAGAGCCTCTTAAAGAAGACATCCATCTGCACTTATCTACAGGCATTGATTTGTCACCGGCTGTAAGAGAGGAGCCGAGTGCAAAGTTTACACCGCCCAAAGTCAAAACGACACAAAAAATGGACAAAGGAGGGGAAACTCCGTTTTATAGAACGTTATTTTATTTGAGGGAAGCTGCACATGTCCCACCGATCAGAGTAAGGTTTCGACCTCAAGAGAATCATTCGCCGTCATTCCCAGCAGAATTAACCTGCGGCTCGTTTTAACATTCATGCCGAGTAGGTGTTTGCTCCAACATTCACAAGCGCTAGAGCGGCGTAAGCATCTGTTTAAATTGCGACGCCGACGCTCAATTAGAAAAAAAGAAAAAAAGCTGGGAAAGGGAAGGGTGGTGGAAATATAGATGCAGCATTGGAGAGTGTTTCTTTAGTCGCATTGATTACTGCGAGAGCGTCTTTACGGGTCTGTCCAGAAAGACCCAGAACACATCCTTCCACTGACTCCCTGTAGCTCAGAGAGCAGACTTTAAAATACTGCTGCTGCTGTATGAATCACTGAACGGCTTGGCACTGCAGTACATCAAAGATGTGTTGTCGTCATACTGACCTTCCAAACCACTCAGGTCTTCTGGTTCTGATTCTGGTTCTGCTCTGCATCCCCAGAACCAGATCCAAACATGGAGGAGCAGCATTCAGGGTCTTTGCTTCTCATATCTGGAACAAACTTCAAGAAAACCTCAAAACTGCTGAAACACTTTGCTACTTTAAATCATCTCCAAACGCTCCTGATTAGAGCTGCCTTTGATCGGGTCACATAATTGGCAACTTCTCTTTATTTTGCCCCTGAAATGTTTTTTTTGAGCGCTTTGAATAAACTGGCCTTGTGATTTAACATCTTTTCCACATAGAGATGCGTTGGAGTGGGTTGTAAATGAATCATCAATTAAATTCTCAATTCAGACTGTTTTCTATGTATATGTTTTCTCTGGTTATTATTAAAGTCAGTTTAAAACATTACATTGTGACAGAAAAAAAAAAGTAAAAACAGAAGAAATCTTCCACAACTGATAGCAATATTATATTTATGTCCTCAGTTCCACTTTCACTGGAGTAGTCTGAACCTTTATTTTTTGCATATTTTGGCACATTTTAACAAAACTGGAATAATAATAAGAACTTTAAAAAAAACAACAAAAAAACTTGTAGTAATTATCTGTTTCTCCTCCCTGTGCAGATGGAGTCTGGCGGTACGGTCCTGAGCACCAACTGGAGCGACGTCAGCACGAGGAAGGTGGACGTGAAGCCGCCAGACGACGTGGAGTTTAAGAAATACTGAATGTCCCCCCTGCATCCCTTTTTTCTTTTCTTTTCGTTTATTTTTAAACATCGTCTGTCGACACGTTTGCCCTCGTTGCTCCGCCGTCTGCACCGCGGTCTGCTCTCCAGCCTCCTCCCTCCAGGAGGCGATGCATTCACATCATCCCTCCACCGAAACCAAGCTAATCAACTGATTAGCTTTGAAATGCGAATGATCTGTTGTTTTTTTTTTTTCTTTTCTTTTGTTTTTTTTTTTTTCTTTAGAGGCCGACGGACTTAAAAAGGGAATCGGTAAACCTGAAATGCAGCGATTCGGTCTTCAGATGAGTTTTCTCTAAACAGCCGCAGCCTTTCTGTTTGGAAGCCTTTTCACAATTTGCCATTTTCAGCAGAGTGTAAAAAAAATTACAATTGCTTAGGATAAGAACTGTAAGTGAAAGGTTTTTTGTTTTTTTTCTTTCTGTGAAGAGTCTGCACCTGTGCTCTGTCTCTTGACTCGTCTGCCAATGGCTCAGCACCTGGCGTTCCATCAGTGTGACTCAAGCCTCATTGTAAATAAAAAAAAGATTTCTTGTTTGGGCTGTAAATCCGCGTACCGTGTTGTTACTGGAGTATGTTGCGAATGGGACGGTAAGTCCCTGAACGCATCACTCAGACCCAGAGATGGGATGGGGAGGGGAAGCCGCGTGCTGCGATTATACGCCGGCAGCGGCGAAATGTGGTATAACTGATACGAGAGCAGGCGGTTGAGATACGGCTGATGCCTCGAGGACGAGGTTTACTTGCTGCAGCGTGATCGGTATCGAGACGGAAGACGTCCCCCCGCTCACCTCAGGTTGTTTGTCCAAGGACGAGGATGCAGCCGAAAACGAGGGAAGCGTTCGTGCTAAAAATGCAGTTTTTAAAGAAGTCTTAAATTAATGCTTTAAATTCATTTTAAAAATTAAGTTGGCCTTTAACATGTTTGTTGCAGCTCTTAAATTCTGTCTTGACGGGACTGTTTCATCTTGCATATTAGAAGTGGCCAAATCAATAAAAAGAATATTGATAATGTCAAACCAAAGACCACATCGACTCGATATTAGTGGTAAGATCAATGCTTTAGGTCCAGCTTCCCTCTTCAAATTTTGTTTTGTATTTGTATTGCGGTTTCTAACCTGCTCTACCTGAAAGATTCTGTTCCGATTTGCAGGAATTATCTTTTTTTTTTTTCCACTTTATTTAGGAAAAATGCATAAAAATCAAGTTAATATCATTAAAGCATTTCATAGACACTTATAAACTGAATCCAAATTGTGTCAAACCAGAAAACTACCAGAAGGTCAGATGTTTGATGATATCAAACTTAAATAAAAAAGTATTGGTATCGGTATCACCACCAGGGGCGATACCGATATTCAGTATCGCACACCTCTGTCTTATATTCCTTGTAATTTTTTTTTGTGGCAGGTTCGACTCGGGACATCTTCATTGCGTTCTGTGACTCGAGACGGTTGAGGCTACTGCTAACTAGCTGCTAATAGTCCCTTGCTAGCCAGCTAGCTAGCTAGCTACCTACCTTTTGTGTCCATCGTGGGCAAGTTCAAAGTCATTGCCAGTGATGTAAATGAAGTTAGGATATTTCTGTGGAAATATAGGTCTTAGATTTTTACTCTCAGTGCTCTCAAAAAGGTCTTCAGTGTGAGTTGGTGAAATCCGGTATGCAGCAGCTGCAACCGTGGAGGGGGGGGGCGTCCTACCAAGCCAGGAGGGCATTAATATGGATCAGCCTCCCTAACCACATCATCAAGCCTCTCACACTGAGTTAAGTGTTAAATTCATCACACATCGTTTCATCTCTCCTGATGATCAAACAGCCATTTGTGACTCTGGATGGAACTCTTAGCTCCATGACACTTTACTTTTCTCTCTCTCTCTCTCTCTCTCTCTCTCTCTCACTCACACACACACACATACTCACACACACACTCCTCTAGTATCCTTCACACACACACACAAAAAAAAAAAACACACCGCCCCCATCCTTACCCCCTACCCCTGCCCGAGGCGGCTCTGCGACATCAAAAGGAGCTAAGCGCTTTGCATCGTGGGTAAGATCTGGGAGCGTGACGGGCTGCAGAGTCTTTAGTCTCATTAAAGAGTTCTAGATCTTCGACTCTCACATTAAAGAAGTCTGGAAAAACTTTCTGCCGGGGCCTTTGGAGACGAGGCCAGAGGAGACGCTTCTCAGAGAACACTGAAGGAACCCGGCGATACACGCATGTATATGATCAGATAACATATATTCCATTGATCTATGACAGAATAAAGACGCTTGAAACCTAGAAGTTTACTTAAAAAAAAGAAAAAAGTTTTATTTCATGATATTGCACTTTGAAGAGTTTGGATTGGAGGTACAGCTTCATTTAGATGGAAATTTTGAGGGGGGAAAAAGTACATTGTTTTGTTAAAGGCGGCTCATGAAAAGAGTTGAGGCGAATTTGATTTGAAACGTTAACAGGCATAAGTATTCACACCCCTGGAGCCTCTTCCAGTGGATTCTGTTTGGGTTTTCATTCAACAAAATGGCGCAGGTTGTAAAGTGAAACGTGTTTTTTTTGTTTTGTTTTTTTTAACAAATTATCTTAAAAGTGTGATGTGTCGTTACTCTGATACCCCCTATTACAAGTACAGTCAGTCACCTTCAATTCACCCGACATGGTGGTGGAAGCATCATGCTGTGGGGACACTACTCGTATTTTTACATCTATTTGCTTCATCTCTGGACCTTGCACATTCTAGCATGAAAGGGTATCTGTGAATCTGACCAACAATGAGAGACGGTGACATTGTAATGTCACTGTGATGGCTGCTTTGATTACCATAGAGACATGAATTACTTCTCTTCCTGATTGTTAGCATTTTGGTCACCGAAAGGTAGAAAAGGTTGATGCCCATTAATATTTAATTACTAATCAGGGTGATGAATATTGCTTCTTTTTTATTATTATTTGTGATTAAAACTGATTGAATTTCAGCCTGTTTTACATTTCTTAACCAAATCCTTCCATATTAAACTCTGGGTTCCAGTGGAAGAGTTTCATATGGGCAGTTACCCAGGGCGGCTTCAGAAAGGGGCAGTGCGCCCAAAGACGGGTTTTCTTCCACCATCGCCCTGTATTTAACCCTTCCCTCCAAACTGCCCACGTAACCCCGGTCATGCCGAGTTATCACATAAAATCATAAAATCACAATAAAATGCATCAAAGTTTCCATTATTCAACATCGGAAACCTCCAGATGTGTGGTTCTGTAAAGCCACCGACTTCTTATGGAGTTCTTTGTAGATATTTATGTACAGAATATTAGGCAATGTAAATCACTGGCTCTATTAATGCAAGCTTTTCCTATGCGTTTACATGAAGCGATGTCACCGTCTCTGTTTTCTAGGTAGCATGTTGCGCTCCAGCTCAGAAGACCCCAGATTAGTAGCTGCAGTGTGTGTGTGTGTGTGTCTGTGTGTGTGTGCGTTTTAACAGCATGAAAGGAAATGCCGCCACTGCGTTTGCCTTTCAGTGTCAGATCAGCTTTATATGCATCTAGAATTCATAAACACAGCTACTAATGCGAGTTGCTTTTGGACAAATCTGCTTATACTCAGCTACCTACAGTAGATGTTACTAAGTAACTCCCCCCCACTCCCTCCTTTTCTTCTTCTTCTTCTTTTTTAAAAATTTTTTTTATACCATTTCCCTTCATCTCACCTCCCTTTGAACCCCATCCCTCCCTCCTGGGCTGTACCACGTCTCGGTGCGAGCACGGCAGTTTTCTCACACCAGCCCCAGGATGCGCGCCACCCACCATTTGCAGGGCATGATGACCCTGCAGGCCACCCTGCAGCCTCTGTAGTGGTACGGCCAGGACTGGTGGCCGAGCGGCTCACAGATCCTCTGACAGTGGCTGTAGCCGCGGCGGCACTCGTTGCAGCACACTCCCTGGTGGTCCAGCATGGGGTCGATGTCCGCGGCGCCCTGCTCGCCCTCCAGTCCTCGCTGCAGGGGGGAGGGAGGAGGAAGAGAGAAGAGAGGGGGGAAAGCAGTCAGACTTAAGTGGCTGGTTTTCCTGGCGGGCATGTTTAGCAGTGAAAAGATCTCATTTCAGCCCTGTTAAATATGGATTTTTCAGCCGGCAGGATTGGGAGGCAGGGAGGTCACATGTGGGTTTTTTTTTTTTTTTTGCCCCCTGTTAGTTTTCGGTTTAATCCTGCCTGCAGTTGTCAGGGCTGTGATGAAAGGAGAGGAGGCTCCAAGTCTGAGCAGCTGGAAGGGAAGGGAGGATGTGTAACGAGCTACATGTACTCACTTACTTTTACTTGAGTAATATTACTATGGAGTGCCGCTACTCTCACTTGAGTAAAATGTCCGGATGCTCCACCCGCTGAGAGTAACTTTACTGAATGAAGGACAAACACGTTTTGACCAAAACTCCGTCGGACACGCACCTCAAGTTTTTGTTAATGTTTCATAAGCTTTACATGGAAAGAAATCGATTTGGAAAACGGCTTCTTTCGCCTGATTTTGCTATTTTGTAATTATGCTATTTACATGAATTATTTTTCATTTTGGTCTTTAAGGGGGCAGTATTACATATAGATTATGTTATGATGTTGTTCCATCGTCAAAAACATACCTGGAGTCTTGACTCTTTCATGCATGTTTGAGAAATCCTTTAATCTCCATGGCAACCATTCAGTTGTGCAAAATGCCTGGGCGGGACCGAGCCCCGCCCTCAACAACAAAGTTCCTCCTCAGAGCTGCAGTTTCCAAGCTCTCCTCCTTAACGCCTCCACTCAGCTCCTTCAGACTAGCCAGCAGACATTAGCAAACACCTGGTGGCACTGCACATCGGCTGGACTCAATATAGGAGCTACTTCTTAGTGAAATGTTGGTAGAAACGTGAAAGGATGAATAGAGAAGCAATTAACCCGAAGGCGGAGTTTCAGAAAGAGGAGTTTCTTAAAGAGACAGAGGCCCAATTTTAAGGCATTAAATTGCTGATATTTGATATGTACAGCATTTTTATGGCAACTCAAGTTAACATTGTACTATAAAACACATAACACTGCCCCTTTAAAATACCAACATTTCCACATAACATTTTGCTATGTCCGATGATGTAATTTTTAAATATTTAAGGATTCGTGCTTTGATCAGTTACTACAAACAATGCTTTTCTTTTTTTTTTTTTTTTTTTTAACAAAATACTTCTTTTATACTTTTGAGTACTTTCTTGGACCGCTACTTTGTACTTTTACTGAAGTAAAAACATGTTGAAGCAGTGCTACCACTGTTGAGGACAATTCTTGTGTGTGCTCAAAAACCTCTGTGTAGAAATGGGGGCTGTTTAACAGGGCAGAGGGGCCCACGGAGAAGAAATGCAGAAATGCAATTATTCATACAGCCTCATTCCTGAAAAGGAAAATTTCAGACAGCCGCGCGGCGAAAATACATGCACCGAAAAATGCGCAGTGACGTGCAGAGGCCCCTCCGCCGTGACCCCAGCATCTGCCGCGGCTCCCGTGGATGTGAGAAACTCTCCGCGGGGGAGAAAGGCCTCCTCAGGTCGCGCCCCTTCGTATCCGAACGGACAGCTCGGCTCGGAGCGCTCCGGCCGGATGTAAACACCGCGGGGAGGGAAGCGTGTGCGTGACTCACCTGATAGGGGTTCTCCGGGTTTAACTGCGGCGCCCCGTCCTCATCCTCGCGCTCCTCCACCGCGGTGGCGGCAGCGGCTGCCTGCCGGCGCTCGCGAGCAGCGGCTCCGCTCTCCCTCTGGCCGCCTGCACACATCACTGCGTCACTATCTGACGGGGGGACGAATTTAGGAGCGGAGGGCCGCTTCCCGTGCAGCGGTTCTCAAGATGATCAGATGATGAAGTCGAAGTAGCAAGATAAAC
>CAEGAD010067398.1:0-10516 GCA_903067055.1 Poeciliopsis paucimaculata
GGTTTCAAGGGGGCATCTCACACAGGTGACTGAATCTGCAGAAATCATAATGCACAAAAATGTTACATTTACAAAGAAGAGTATATTTATTTCATGCAAGTTTATTGTGAGGACAATCTTAGAGCTTTACTTCTAAAATAGTTTCTTATGGTCCTTTGCATTTTTTTCTGAAAAATGCATTATATTTTCTGATCTATAAACAAAAAAAATCCTGTTTACATTTAGTGTTGCTAGATTTTTCTCCAACAGAGAACCTTTTTTTGGTTTTCTTGTGTATGCAAATGCCACTAAGAAATGTTAGTTTTCATTAACTAAGATAAAAAACATAAATAACCTGAAATCTTTAACGTATTAAAGAGCTATTAAGTTTCACTGCTGTCGAGTATCCAACAGTAGTTGTTATGATTGCTAACATGTTATGCTTTGTGTTACATTATTATTTGCCAACATGATCCTTTAATGTAAAATCTTTTTTTTTTCCTTTGTGAAAACTATGAGAGGAACATTCTTCTGCTTATTAAAAGTAATTTAGTTAAAAATTTAATGAGACACTTTTCAGTTTTATTTGAATAACATTTTGCACTGGAAACTTTTTTTTTCTCAAAGTAACTGTATATAAGTGAGACAATAAAACCTTAATGAAGTCAAACAACAACTGGACGTAATCACATGTCTTAGCTGTAATAACTATGTAGGCTTATTTTTTACTTTTCTGTAAATAAAAATACTAACAAAACTTTCTAACTTCTCATATTTCACCCCATTTATTGTATTATTTTCAAGGTAAAGTAAATATTGTTTCTGGGGCTTTCTTAATGTTTCATCATAAATATACTTTGGAAATATTTCAGCAGTATTGTCCTTTTTTAAATTTGATTCTTTTTAATAAAAATGTAAAACATTGCATTACAAAGTTTTTTAACCTGTGGCGTTGCTTATTTCTCCTTCTGCACATTTGACACAGTCGTGGCAGCAAACAGGTTTTCCTTTCTGCAGGACTTTGCGTGTTCCTGGGGGACATTTCTCACTGCAAACTGACACAGGAACCTGCATAGAAAACACAGCTCAACAAATTTCTCCAAACATTGTGTAATGACCCTGATGAATCAATCCATTTTAGGATTAAGCAATAAAAAGACGTGCATGGTTGAATACCTCCAACGAGTTCTGTGTCCAAATTAGAGCGTCGTTTGTCAAATTGAGCTTTTCATCTGCAGGCAATGATGCATCATACAGACCAACGGTGACAAAATCCACCATGCCATTTTCTCCTGGTTGCCAGTTTATTATTTCATAAGTTGCTGTTGGATCTCCATTCTCATTAAAATACACCTCGTCACCTTCCTTTGTTTTAAAATGAATTTTCTTTAGGTGCTGTAAAATCTAACACAATATCAGGATTACATGATGAACATCTTAAGATGTATATTTTCTTGATAATCTTTTATTGTTTCGTCCTCAGCTACATTAAATGCTCACCGTCGTCGGGTCTAGCCGCAGGTTGTCATTGCATGTTTTATTGCAGCTGAGAATCTCATGTAAAGCGTGAGCCACTGCATACACTCCCTTATAGACATTGTTAAAAATGGGCATGAGGGACATGTCAGTGAAGCTGTTCTCCACTTCTGTGAGATCCTCATGTCCAGAACATTTGCTTTGAAATTCAGCCGACTCTGACGCCTTGAACTTGCAGCTGAACAGCGCCTCCCAGAACTCAGTAAATAACTCACTATTGGACGAATTCAGGGGCTCAACATTAAACATGAACTCTCTGAGTCCACCAACTTGCGCTTTGGGAACGGAAAGGCCGATCGCTCCGTCCAGTATGTGATTCTTATCTGTTGCTGCGATTTGAGAGTCAAAGATCCAGGACTCACTGCCGACCCACTGATGCCCGGTCAAATTGTGAGGCGACAGCTCGTGCATGAGCACGTCCATGTCCATGTGGGAAAGAAAAGCGACAATAACCTTTGAGGTGGAAGACTTCATAATTTCAATGATCTTTTGTATTTTCTCTAAAGGATCTGTTCTGAAGAAAGACACAGAATATTCCAGACAGATGCCCAGCTGCTCTGCAGTTTCTGTGAACGTCGCCATGCCGTTGTTGCCGTAGTCGTCATTGGTTCTGACGGCGCCAACCCAAGTCCAGCCGAAATGTTTGACCAGATGAGCCAGAGCTCTGCTCTGATAATAGTCACTGGGTACGGTTCTTAGAAAGGACGGATACTTGGTTTTATCACTGAGACAGGCACATGTGGCAAAGTGGCTGATCTAAAAGAAAGATCAAACAAAAAAAAACAAAACATGAAACATTCAAAAACTACTGTTTACTCCTCACACTTTACAAAACACATGACAATATTTATTAATATGATTTATAACAATAATAAAGAAGTAAACATCAGAGATGCCATCAATGCTACCCACCAGTGGGATATGAAATGGTCCGATGACGGTGGCTATCGCTGTGCTTGGAGAGGAGGATGTTTCTCCCATGATTCCCTGCACCTGTGCTGCTTTCATACATGGACGCTCAGATGTTGGGGGCACATTGCTCTCATCATTTGTCAAGGCAAGTGCGACTTTTACACTTCTGGCGATGGAGCCGCAAGTGTCGTAGATGTCGTAACCGAGCGATATGCCCGGCAGCAGGTCTGTGCTGTTGTTTATCTCCTCGATGGCAAAAAGCATGGACTGAGCAAACTGGAACTCTCTGAAATTCAAGCTTCACATTCAGCGTTCAGAGTTGGCATAAAACCCGGAAGACAGCAGCAAAGCTCGATGAAAATATACATGTATATATATATATATATTTTTTTTTTTGTTCGACATGGAGTGGATTTCCGTGGTGTCATTTACCTGATGCATTCCAGTGGCAGTGGCTTTTGTGTGTAAGTGTTTTCTCTGTTCTTCCAGCTGCTGTGAAAAGAAAAGATTCCACCCAAAATAATGTCCCCTTCCTTGGACAGCTGAGGGGTCTCCAGGTCCCCTAGCTGCCTGCAGAACGGCACCTGGGTGTGTGAGAAAGACACCAAGAGCAGCAACTGTAAAAATGTGCAGCCATACTCTGCCCACCTCTGTGCAGACGCCATGTTGTCTGGCAAGGCGAAGTCGGCGAGAGGCATCTCATGAATGTGGGTCTAACGGCAGACCTGCGTGGGTCCTTATAAACACTTGGACGAGCAGTGATGGTTTGTCTCTGTGGTACAATGAGGTGGAGCAAGAAGACAGACGTGGCAACATGTCGTAAGTCCCATAGTTTGACAGTATATATATATTTTTTTAATATCTTTCAGTCCTGTTATTTTTTTCAGTGTTTGTAAGTTTCTTCATTCTGAAAGTTATTAACTACCCAGCGACCCTCCAGGTTGAATTTAATCTTCAAAAACTGCTTTTCTACAAACGTTTAATCAAATAACATGGCACCAAAAATAAACTATTGAAATCTTGATTAAAGAGCTCATATGTTTTACAATTACTATCTGATGGATGATGCATATTCCATATAATGAGAATAATGAGCACAACAAAATATAAAAGGCTTGAAGCATTTATTTTTATTTTCAACCTTTGAAAATTTAACATAACTACATTGCAATGTTAAACGCGCCATGTGCAAATACAGCAAACCACATGGGGCAAGAAGTTTATATTATATACATCATCCAAGAAAATACATTTCTGAAAAATGTCTTCAGATAATAATAATTATAATCCACAATACAAGCTGACATATAATTTAAACATAATATAAACTGATAAATGCTTTTAGGTCTTTAGCAATCATTTGGCTGCTCCCTTCCCCATAATATGTTTTTTAGTATTTCTGTCTGGTTTCAGTAGCATCACGTAGCATTTTGGAATAAAAATACAAATCAGCAGTCCGAAGGTGGAAGCAAGAATAGCAAAGATTTCTACAGCCACGCTGAACTTCCCAGGAGAGCTGACGTACGCTGGGATGAAAGTGAGCCACACAGCGCAGAATATCAACATGCTGAAGGTGATGAATTTGGCTTCGTTGAAATTATCGGGCAACTTACGAGCAAGGAACGCACAAACGAAACACAACATGGCGAGAAGTCCTATGTACCCAAGCACAGCCCAGAATCCCACAGCTGACCCCAGAGCACACTCCAAGATGATTTTATCCTCATACTCTTTAAAGTTCTTGGACGGAAAAGGAGGGGAAATGGTTAACCAGAGGACGCAGATGATCACCTGCACCAGAGTGAAACTCATAACACTGAGTCTCTGCTGCGTAGGCCCAAACCATTTCATCACGTTTCTCCCAGGAAGTGTAGCTTTGAACGCCATTAACACCACCATGGTTTTCCCCAGGACACAGGAGATGCAGAGGACGAAGGTGATGCCGAACGCCGTGTGCCGCAGCATGCAGGACCACTCAGATGGCCGACCAATGAAGGTCAGAGAGCAGAGGAAACACAGGGTTAGAGAGAAGAGCAGCAGGAAGCTCAGCTCAGAGTTGTTTGCTCGGACAAGAGGAGTTTTCCTGTGCCTGTAGAAAATAAACGCTACGAAAGAAGTTATGCATGTTCCAAATAAGGAGGCGGCTGTGAGCAATATTCCCATAATTTCATTGTAAGACAGAAATTCTGCTTCTTTCTTTACACAGACATCTCTTCTGTCATTTGACCATGAATCAGGGGGGCATCTCACACAGGTGACAGCATCTGGGAAGTAGTAACAAAGAGAGTGTTAAATAAATAGTTTTTATTTATCTTGGTAAAAAAACTATTTACCAAGATAAATAGTTTTTTTATTTATCTTGGTCTAATAATATGGCTACTTTATAAAAGTTGTTCTATTGTTGAGAAAAGATGGGCTTTCATACTTTCTAAATTCTGAACCTAAGCTTTTCCTTCAGTTTAGGAAGGAAAAGCTTCCTAAGCATGCAGTTTCAATAAAAAAAAAAAAGTACAATTTTGTCCTTACATAATGGTCCACATCTTGTCCTATTATAAGCACAAAACTACAACTTTTCTCCAATTTTACATGTCACACCAACACAAAGTAGTTTTTATTTTTAAGATTGAGAAAAGGGTGCATTGTTTATAAATCTTATTATGGATAAACCGTTTTTCAAAAATCCACTTCTGCTGGACCCTAATGAGCTCCTCACCTCTTGGTATGTTTTAGCCTGAAATGTTTCTTTATTCTACTTCTCAAAGTTGCTCAGGCTCGGTCCCATTGGATGGAGAGCATCAGTTTGTAATCTGAAAACTGAGCGAAGCCAAACTATCGTAGGTTTGTCTTTATGTTTTCTGTGTCATATTTATGACTTAAGGTGATCTGTGAACAGGACTTGCTGCGGCTATCTTCCGGTTTCCCTCAGCTTACATCTCACTCTGTAACAAATCACAGATGGTTTCTGAAGGTGCTGAGCTGCACTTTCTTGATTTTTTTTATTTTTTTTTTATTTTTGTGGGGTTATGATATTAAATGTGGGCTGAATAAGTGTATGTTCCACACTACAGAGTTTTACTTGTAAAACATTTTGAAACTCCATGTAAAAGCCCTCCATTTCAACAAAAAACTCATTTTTATTCAGTGGATATTTCAATAGTATTGTGAGGAAAAAATGTGAAACAGAGGTAGGCTAAAGTTACTTTTATACCTGTCTTCTTTTTTTTTTTTTTTTTAACTAAAACCTGAAACAAACATTTCTCTACATTAGCAGTTGCCTCAAAACAGGCCTTGGTCATGTATCTGTTTGGGTGCTTTTTTCACAAGTAATTCACACTCAGCACTAATGACTGAATGCTACATAACAGGAAGCTCAGAGAAATGTTAAAAAAAGAAAAAAAGAAACACCAACAGAGCCACTCGTGGTTTTATTAGCTGAAACTGAGCTTGCTCTTATTGTGTCATAATCAAAAATGCACTCGAGGTCAGATCAGGTCATATCACTGCCTTTTAAAGCTGTACATGTGCAGCATTCACAGTGTATTTTTGCATTTGTTTTTGTTCACTGGGTTGCATAAATACTACTAAACCTGCGCTGTTGCTAATTTCTCCTTCTGCACAACTTATGCAGTCGTAGCAGCACACAGGCTTTCCTTTCTGGAGGACCTTACGTGTTCCCGGGGGACACGTCTCACTGCAAACCGACATGGGGACCTGAAAAAACAGGAAGATGCTTAAAACAAACAAACAGAAAAACGTTTAACTCTACATTTTGCATCTGTCAAAAGATATCTCTATTGCATTTCTTGCCTCACGTGAATTTTGTGTCCAAATGATGGACTTATTTCGCAGATTCATTTGTTTGTTGGCCGGCAACGTCGCGTCATAAAGACCAACCGTGACAAAGTTCACAATGCCATTTTCTCCCGGCTGCCAGTTTATAATTTCGTACTTCGCAGCAGGGTCTCCGTTCTCGTTGAAGAAAACCCGATCCCCTTCCTTTGTAGTGAAATTACTCCTTTGTATGTGCTGTAAAATCTGCAACAACACGTCATATCAAAGTTAGTAGTCTGACAAAGACATCTGCAGACCTTGTAGCAAAAAAAAACAATTTGTCATTAACGCCTCACCGTGAACGGATCTAGCTGCTTATTTTTGTCACATGTTTTGTTACAGCCCAAGATGTTGTGCAGAGCGTGAGCCACGGCATAAACTCCCTTATAGACATTGTTAAAAATAGGCATGAGTGACATGTCAGTGAAGCTGTTCTCCACTCCGTTTATGTCTTCCTCTCCGGTGCATTCTCTCTGGATCTCTGTTGATTTGGATAGTTTGAACTTGCAGCTGAACAACGCCTCCCAGAACTCAGTGAACAAGTCTGCGTTGGACGAATTCAGAGGCCTCACGTCCAGCATGAACTCTCTCAGTCCTGTCACGTTTGCCTGGGGGATGGAAAGGCCTATCGCTCCGTCTAAAATGTGGTTGATGTCGCCTTCGGCGGTTTGAGAGTCAAATATCCAAGCCTCGGTCCCCACCCACTGGTAGCCGGTCAAGTTGTGGCCCGACAACTCGTGCAACAACACATCCAAATCCATGTGGGAGAGGAAAGTGACAATCACTTTTGAAGTCGAAGCTTTGATAATGTCTATTATTTTTTGTATCTTGTCCGATGGATCCGTTCTAAAGAAAGAGACGGAGTATTCCACGCAGATGCCCAGATGCTGCGCAGTTTCAATGAACGTGGCCATCCCATTGTTTCCATAATCTTCATTTGACCTCACGGCTCCGACCCAAGTCCAACCAAAGTGCTGCACCAGGTGCGCCAGGGCTCTGCTCTGGTAATAGTCACTGGGGATTGTTCTGAGAAATGACGGGTACTTGATTTTATCACTGAGACAAGCACACGTAGCAAAGTGGCTGATCTATAAGCAAAGTTTGATTGTATATCTTGATTAGAAGAAAATACATTTTCACAGACGTGTTTTTTCTCAACAAAAAGTAATAATAATAATAATAAAAGATTGCAAATAAACCTAATTTTGCTCAAATTTATAGAATCTATACCCACCAGTGGGATATGAAATGGACCCATGACGGTGGCTATCGCCGCGCAAGGAGAGGAAGACGTTTCCCCCATTATGGCCTGCACTTGTGCAGGTCTTGTGCATTCTTCTGCAGGCGATGCCACCATTTCATTACTGTTAACCAAGGACAGTGCAACTCTCACACTTCTAGCAATGGATCCACAAGTGTCGTATATTTTATAGCCCAGAGAGATGCCCGGCAGCAGGTCTGAGCTGTTGTTGAGCTCCTCGATGGCAAAAAGCATGGCCTGGGCTAACTGGAACTCTCTGAAATTCAAGCTTTATCCAGACAATTTTAAAGAGTTGGCATAATCAGCAGAAATTCAAAATCCTTTTTGTATTTGAATAAATAGAGGAAAATGTTTTAAATGTAAAAATTGCATGTGAAGTTGTGTTTTTTTTTTTTTATTCCTTTTGTGATACTTACCTAGTGCATTGCAGCGGCAGGGGCTTTTCCGTGTAGGCGTTCTCTCTTTCTTTCCAGTTGGTGTGAAAAGAGAAGAGTCCTCCTAACATAATATCTCCGTTCTTAACTAGCTGGGGGTTTTCAGGGTCTCCTCTCTGAGTGCACACCTGCTCCTCTGCCTGAGTGAAAGTTGCCACCAGGAACAAATGTAAAAGTGCCCAGCCCTGCTCTGGCCACCTCTGGGTCGACGTCATGGCGAATGACAAACACAAGTCAACCGGTGGCATTACATGCCTCAATGTGGATGGCATGATTGAGCTGATATTTATGCATTTGGAGCAGCAAATGGTATAATAATAGAGTAGTGATTAATCATCTCTATGGGACTTCAAGGTGTGGTTAAAACATGAAGCTAGTCATAAAAATGCACATCAGACATGACTTGTTTTTTTGTGCCATGTCACCATGATTTGATTATTTATGTATTTCTTTATTTTAACAAGTAGAGGTACTCAAGTAGAAAATTTCATGCCAACCTTTTCCGTTCACATTACAAAACACTGTGTTTTCTAATGTGAAATGATTAAATTGTCTGAAACATCTGACCTTTAAAGTGCATAAGTCTTACAAACTTCTTCTTTTTTATTGCGCTCTGCCTTGTATCTGAAAAATTATATCCAGGTTCTTTTAAGTGTGTTCTGGCTGCCAGGAGGCGGTCAATGGAAGTGAAAACTTCTTACAAGTTTTACATACAAATGTGAATAGTTTCATTTTCAAGCATCAGTCTGTTTATGTTTGTTAAGCCACAGTTTTTGCTTTCATTTTAATGCTATCATTACACAAATTGAAAACTGCATGTTTGTCTTATAATAAGGAGCAAATTGTCTTTTTTTTAATTTAATATGTAATATTTTATTTGTTATAAATATTGCATCTTTATTTAATTGTTAAATGGGTAAAGAAAACATTTAAAATAAAATTATTTTACAATTTTTAATATTAAAAAAAAGGATAGCACAAGGAAGCCAGCAATTGCAACAATTGTAACCCAATTTAGAGTTTGTTCGTTAATTTCTCAAGTGAGGAGGGGGGAATCAGGGGAAGCATTAACACAAAGAAGAAGAGGTCAGATGAAATCTTGTCTGAACTTGGATTCCTAGTAAACCCACATCCTACCCAGGTTTTAAAAGTCCCTGCTGTTGAGTCCTGTCCACAAAGACATGTGACGTCTTTTGACAAATACTAATTTAAAAAGTTCAGACTCTATGTGTGACCATCTCACATTCTGGCCTTTATATATTTGTGTATTGTGTCCTTATCTCCAAAACTGGTTATTCACCTTAAATAAAAGTTTTCAAAATATTTTTTTAAACTCAATTCTCACTTTGTGGAGAAAAAAGTAGTGGTGCCATTTTCAATAGTTATTTAAAAGGACCACTCAAAGCTTCAACCTAAAGCGAAAAGGTCCTTTCTTTTCTCTTATTTTAAATGAAAACTGGAATTTGAGTTTGTGGGATGAAAAAAAAATAAAAATAAAAATCAACCATTCAACTGTGAGAGCAAGTTACCCAGAAACAAGTCAGGAAAGATTAAGCTGCCTGTAAAAGATGTTTGAACGCAAATGAAAAACATTCAAAAACATTTCAGCACTAATAGAGCTTTTAATTTATGAAATGTGAATCCATCTGTTCCATCAAAACTGAATCCATAAAAAATATATAATTATGACAAAAAAAACAGGAAAAAAAGAAACAAATTCATTTTTTGTAAACATCGCTGATGTGAATAATTTATTTCAAACATAAACATATGTATTTAGACTCACTAAAAGCTGTGTGATACCTGAAGGTGATCTAAAATGTATGTGTTGAGCCTCCAATATGCTGAATAACTAATACAGATATAGAATCATAACAATATGACTTTTTTTTTTAAAGAATAATGATTTCTATCTTGAGCCACTGCTTTGTCTCTTTACTCAGAATTCCTTTGGAACCCGATTCCCCATCATGTTCTTTTTTGTGTTTTTTTCTGGTTTTAGCAACATGACGTAGCATTTTGGAATGAAGATACAAATCAGCAGTCCAAAACTAGAGGCAAGGATAGCAAAGATTTCTACAGCAACACTAAATTTTCCAGGCGAGCTGACATAAGCTGGGATGAAAGCGATCCACACGGCGCAGAATATCAGCATGCTGAAGGTGATGAATTTGGCTTCGTTGAAATTGTCCGGCAGTTTACGAGCCAGAAAAGCGAAAGTGAAGCACAGCAAGGCGAGAAGTCCGATGTAGCCCAGCACGGACCAGAAACCCACAGCCGAGCCGAGAGAACACTCCAAGATGATTTTGTCTTTAAATTCTTTGAAATTCTTGGATGGAAATGGAGGAGAGATGGTCAGCCAGAGGATGCAGATGATCACTTGAACAAGAGTAAAACCCAGAACGCTCAGCCTCTGTTGCGTCGGCCCAAACCACTTCATCACATTTCTGCCTGGAAGTGTGGCTTTAAACGCCATTAACACCACCATGGTTTTCCCCAGGACACAGGAGATGCAGAGGACGAAGGTGATGCCGAACGCCGTGTGCCGCAGCATGCAGGACCA